>JAPFSE010000222.1:0-64015 GCA_030777785.1 Beauveria caledonica | reverse complement strand
AAATATAACTATAGATATATATAGTAGCTTAAAATTAGGACCTATAATAGGTATGCTAACTTGTAGGACTAAAAGCTAAGGTTTTACTATAATGGCTTACGTGTATCAAGTTTCTCCCCCTCCCTCGTGTCGTGTAATTCGCTCTTCGTTAGTTACTTTTCGGTGTCTAAATGTCTTTAAAACCGCTCTTATTCGTATTTCATCAGAAAAGATAAAGACATTCAGTTACCGAGTTGACCGCTATCAGCTGAGGAACTTATACTGCGCTAGGGTCGCGACGAAAGTTTAAGACGCTTCGACCAAGAGCGCTCCCGACTAGAGCAACAGGAGTAGTGACCGTGAATTAGGTTAAGCCAAAGTACACATGACCACATATTATCACTAATTCAGCGTTTGAAACTTGAAGAAAAAAATGGAAAAGGTAGATTAAAGGTCAAAGAGCTCGGTAGACTTAATTTCTAACCCGTCAGAGGTTGTTCATCGCCTGTGTTCAGCGCCACTTTCTGTGCATATTTATTGGCAAGTACGCCATTGACTAAGCCCAGAACATACCTCTGATACCAGTTAACCAGGCCACGGAGGATTAGGAGGCAAGCAACTGTGTTCGAAGTTCAATATGTGCATTATCTATGGGTGGGTGAATAAACTATCAGTAATGTAGGCGTTAAGTTGAAAGGCAGAAGACCATAGGGGCCAGCTTTCCCGGCATAGAAATTAGCTCACATGTCAATAATAAAATATAGATATCAAATAGAGTGTAGAACTAAACACTCAAGGATAGGGTCGACGTATTCCCGACATATTTTTGCTAGGTAATAACTTGACACAAATAAAGTACATTTCCTCCGTAGTCAATCATTTGAACTTCTAGGCCACGCTGTAACCTGGTCCTTCATCTTCATCTTCTTCATCTTCAGGAAACAAAATGGCACCGTTACATTGTTCCTTGCAGGTCAAGCAAGGGTCACAGGCGTTCAGGACATCATTAAAACAATCGAAACACAGTATTGCCAAAAATCCCGAGCAAGGCACCGTTTCCTTTTTGATGTTTTCGGTCATATCGTCTTTCAATTCGAATTCACACTGAGGACTTGAAGGTGTGCTAGCCGTGTCGTTTAAACGCCTAGTCCCCTACGCAGTGGCGTGCACACACTGTAAGGTCTTTTCAGGATCGCGTGATTCCTTTTGTAAGCACTCTGTAATTGCAGTAGAGCAGGCTTCTTCGTCGCCGTTGAAGGGGGCATAAAGAGTTTCTCTTGTCGGAATTTCCTGCTGAGCGAAAGAAGTAGTAGTGAAGGCAGCAGTAAGGACCTGAAAGTGCATTGTGGATAGAGTTATCTTGAAAAGCGTTGGCTTGAAAGAGAATCTGATAGGGAAATAGTTAGAAATTATGAAGTATGTATTTGAGTGTTAGATGGGTTTTTGCCTGACGAACATTTAGACTTGAACTAGTATATCAGAAGGAGACGGTCTATTTATATGCTTATAGT
This sequence comes from Beauveria caledonica, assembly GCA_030777785.1. Lineage (NCBI taxonomy): Eukaryota > Fungi > Ascomycota > Sordariomycetes > Hypocreales > Cordycipitaceae > Beauveria > Beauveria caledonica. Next base: position 62,525 of record JAPFSE010000222.1, on the reverse strand, counting down.
AGGTTTATACTAGCAAATACATTATATATCAACGAGTGGGGGTTATAGCTACTCCCTCCGGCTAACTTGTCTACTTAAGGCAATACAAGTCATGGTCTGATGATGGCTAAGTATCATTATGCATCTATTGTAACGACGCGGGAGGCAGACTACTTAGACGATGATACCTATATGTGCCACGCATAGCACGTTTGATAGGCCTCCGAGCTTACCACGATGGATAAGAGATATGCTCGACCACGCAGATAAAGGCGAACCGGAGAGCACAGCAGAAAGGCAACCTTTATTATTATGATGATAATATTTGAATAATACCAGCGCTTCAGGAAAGATACATACTTTATTTTTGTGGAAAATAGGGGTATAAGCGGTATCTTTCCCGGTGCCTTGTGGGGGTACCTAGGTATCCGCAGCTCGGGACCCCGGCAACCCGGATCTGAGGGCGAGTGTACGGGGACGCGAATGCAGGGACCTTATTAGCTCCCTCCTCCCATACCATTACTCGAGCTGCTATAATAGACATATAGACTGATATTAAGAGGTGACTCGAAAGCCATAAAATAGGTCTACACTCATAACAAAATAAGAGAGTAATGTTAGACTTTGCTTGGTGTAGAGTGAGATAGACCAGGCCCTTGGCAATGTAACATTGCGAGAGCCGATAGCGCGGATGAGGGACATGGGGGACGCAAAGCAAAGCAACAAGCCGCTTGCGGAAGAGAAAATTCGATTGAGTATAAGCGCTGAGACGAGGGTGCGGCAGCAGATGTAGAACTCATAGTTGACGTGTCTGACCAAGTACTTCAGGAACTTGGAATCCATACACTCGCCAACACCGTCAAAATCCTTGACCGGTGGACTCTTCTGAGTCTGTCCGAATACGCACTGCGCAACATTTCGCCAACATTCATCCTCCCGGATCCCGTGCTTATTCGGGTTCTCGGCAGTGCTTGGAACAAAGCTCGTCTTCTTTAGTTTAGGGATCTAACTTTAGCTCTGCCCCACGTTATATGATTTAAATCATATAATAAAATTCAGGGCTCTTCCTCTAGTACCTTTGCGTCTCTCACCCTTGTGGATGTCGTGACCTGCTTGCTCTTTTTCCACTGCCAAAGTCTACTACGGTAACAGGCCATCTTGCCCAAATATCTCGCCAGATGAAAAGATTATTGCCACTTCTCTATATGACAATATTCACTGCACATCCAGCACAAATATACCGCAGCCTAGCTAATAAGCAAGCTGTACACGACATGGCGCAACCGAGAAGCGAGCGCACCACGCGAGGACCCAGACTGGGTGGCTTAAAGTCCCCCACCAAGGCGCAGATGTGTCCCGCCAGGCGTTTAATTATTGCGCAGTGGATGTCTCCTTTATTGGGGAAAAAGGCATAATCGTCCACAAAGTGGACAGCATACCCCGCATTACCATATAGAGGTGCCGTTCACCATCGGGTTAAACTGCTTGGCCGCCACATAGACCGAATCGCTTAAAACTAGGCCGTTGATGGTATATTAAACTGAACCTATTCGTCCACGTGCTGCACCAATAGCCAATTCAAATCCACAAGAATAGGTCCCCATTGATCAGAGGTACTCAGCTCCCTCACTCCACCTTCGAGCCCGGCCTTTTTCATGCTCTGTTGAATGGAGTCGAACATTGCCTTTCTCAACTCTTTATTCGCCCATGACGTTTGGTTTTAGTGCCCAGAATCGTGTCCACATGCTGCAAACGATGATGGGTTAGAACTGGAGCAACACGAAACATGACGGAATCTGTGGATGTCTCGGTGCCGTTAGTGACGGTGAAGCGAACTGCTGCTTTGCCATCCCAGAGACTAGAGTCTTGTTTGAAACCTCGGGTATGCCGCGAATCTATGCCAAGGAGTAGCCCTCTTGCCAGTTCCTCGGCAGAAAATATCGTCTCCTCTCCGATAATCGCCCAGCTTTCCCCACTGCGTCGAAATAGTCCAACATATTGGCGCACTGTTTCATCCGCAACAGAGATGGTTCCGTTGGCTGATGAGCTGACATTTATGGGGACGGTCCGAAGAGGAGCCATCAGTTTCGGAGCCCTCTGAATGTCGTCAGAGGAATCGTGGCAGCCTGCCATAGTTTCACCGGACATCTCATAAGCCGTTACCGCTTCGTTATCCGAGCAACGCCTATCCGTATCTCCAATATTCGGAAGCCTAAGTGCTCCAACGGTGTCTGACCAGGTGCCTTCCTGGTAAACATTATTCATGCTAGTTATATCAATATAGCCATTGCGATTCGTATCGGCACGCATGTCGGCCTTGAAAGTTCCGGAAGGGGCTTTTGAGGCAGCAGTCTGCTCAGGAAGTGCTTGCGCAAGCGACAGCGCGAAGGTAACGAGAATAAGGCGCATCTTGTTGTCACGGAAGCAGTAGATAATAAAATAGTATTGTAGATTAGGAATCGAGTTAGATACCTGGGACTGTGCGCTGTTTGAAAGCCTTTCTCCGATATCATCATCTGTTTGAACTATACGCTTATATCTGCTGCTGTAATAATAAATTCTTTAAAGTATATTGCCTTGTATACTCCTGTTGTGAATTTATTACGCATAATTCTTGTTTTCAGGCACGCACGCGACGAAGTTAGCTGGTCCAGCCACTTCGCTTATTCTTGCCTATTCAGAGTTTTGTCAAGTTGTGCCCAGATGCCGAGTTTTTGAGCCGACTCGCTCACAAAAGTACATCGATTCTAGCGTCTATACGGTGGGCGAGGTTACTTGCTCTAGTAATATCTACTAGAAACAGCTCATATGATTATCCAATAAACTTTCTTCAAATGCTCAGGCTTCATGTCCGCTCCTGTGGCCAAGAAGCCTGTAATAGCTCTCCGGCGGTGCTGCGTCGCTCTGAACTCCACTGAAGAATCTTCCGCAAAAACTCTGGAAATTGTTTCTTGTCATCCCCTATTAGAAGCGTCTCCTTCTCCTCCAGCGACGTGGATGTTGGCAAATCGATCGTAGTGGCGAATGTGCCTAGCATGTTAGCTGGATGCAAAACCAAGACTTGGCGCAGATGGTACTTGTAATAATACAATACCTCGATCTGGGAAAAATTCACTCGCTAGGCGGCCGCGCGTGAGGAGATCCTTTGGCGCTCTGGGTCAATCGCGTGGAACAATTGCTTTCCCTCAAATATATCCCAGATCTAACATTTTTGTTAGCGCTCCATGCCACGAATCTCTGCTCTCAGTGGAAACGTTTTCTTGCCAAGAGGGCGCGTACCATGCATCCGACACTCCAGATGTCATTCTTATAGTCCCATGAAGCTCCTAGTATTACCTCCAGAGCCCGATAGACGTTGGGCTGTACACACGTACGGTTTTCAAAATCTCCAAATACAGCAGAGCCAAAGTCGCATAAGACCGGGGGGGCAACCATCCCTGTAGATTTCAGTGCTCGAGAGTGTAGATGATTCTCCCTTCTACTTGTTAGCGTGGATCCGGGGGCCTCCGAGGCGAGGTGCGCCGGACGGCCGCCTCAATACTTCGCTACAATGGCGGGTGCGCCAAGACCAAGTGTTCCCCTTCCGGGCCTTCAAATCGGAAAGAATCTAGTAGGGTCCTGACCACGCTTCGACCTGGATGGCTAGATCTACGCTGCTCCATGCGCTTGAACATGGTAATTTCGTTTCTCACGGCATCTCCAAGCGCCTGGGAGCGTATAAAGACTTTAAGGGCGACATGGCGTCGCTGGCTATATTATTTGGTAAGCACTGGTGCAACGCCTTCTAGGAGCGACAGCATGCCCGACAGCATGCCGCAAGTCGTGCGACAGCCAGGGAGATAGTCAGGTAGTGCTTCCTCCTGACTTTGACATCCGCAGGTATTCGAACAAAGTTCGGGTTAGCGAATATACGCGGCTACAGTGGTGCGCCGAATCCGCCCAACCGAGACCACACCCGGGAGATGAATGACATGATCGTTGGTGATTAGATGTCAAAAGCTTGAGACTTGACGAGGTCCGCTGGGGAGCAGTTGGCAGGTGACGCCCACTGACGCTGTTAACCGTCTGGTTGACTGGCTGTTATGCGATTAGCTGGTTTGTGTTGAACGAGACAGCATTGCAGCAGTGTCTTGGTGGCCCAGGCACAACATGTTGCTTATTGGTCCAATCCACCCCATTTCCCAAAACACCTGGAATACTAAGAACTTTGTGAGAATAAAATCAATAAAAATTAGGGTACAAAAGACAAAAGCTACAAAAGTGATATAATAGATGACCAAATAAAGAAAGATAAGAAATTACGCCCTCTTCTTTCCGCCCTAGTCTCAGCATAGCAGAGAATACTCCTGGCATGGCGCCACCGACCGGGTAGTTATACAGCCGAGCTACTAATAATTAATAGTGTGTTGACTCTAGGCCATTTCAACTCAGCCCTACAGGGCACACTGGCTAATTAACTAGTTAGTACTAACTAGCACTCGTGTGGTTCATGAAAGAAGATTGCTGACTCGAGTAGTGCCGTGTATTAGTATATTTGCGGAACTATGGCTCCAGCGTCGACCCCGAGATCCTAGATTACCTACTTACAGTAATACTAGACTTCGCTTATAACCAGTATGGTGAGGAAGAGATGCACGTGCCCGCACCCACTTTCCAGTGTAAGCTGAACCTAACACGCTAGTTACAGACTTACAGTTAGTTGCCAAGTCGCTTGGCGTAAGGCTTGCCGCCGGCAGATGTCTCGGCCGGGATCCGCGCGGGATGCCCGTCGGAGCATGTTATCCGGTTGGTTCGGGGCTAACAGCACAGCGAGCTACTCCATCGACAAGGACGTACATGAGACTCACCGGAACTCCCTTTCTTTACTGCCGGATTTAACTATGACTAATTATCAGCAGACGCAGATAGCACGTCGTAGGAATAAAAAGCTGCGCAAGAAGTTGTCGCTCGGTACTATTAGCTGCTATGCTTTGCGCGACTCTGAGCTATTCTAAAGGACCAAAAGGAAAATCAATTTGGAGACTAAACAGGTCTTTTACACGTACATTGATCAAATGCACTGCCTGTCGATAGGATAGTGACAATAATGAGGCGAATGTGTCAAGATCTCATGCTTATCAGGTAATGTAACCAGGAATGAGTCATGGGTGTTCTATTTGTTCTTTTCTTCCTGATAACGAAACTCCATGGTCGATCACCGACCTGCTATGGAGCCCCACCGTACCGGCTGTCAGCATTGCATAATACTTATTAAGTGTCTCGGGATATAAATTGATGTAGCAGTGAAGTGGGTAGCTGCCGACAGGCCGCCTTCCGCGTCTTGACGCTGCTCTCAAGCAATAAATACATAGATTAACCACTTGGACCTCTTCAAAGGGTATGAGGCTTGTAAGTCTCGGTAATATCAACAGACAACCTGAAGTTACTCAGTAGGGCAAGACCAGCCAGCATCTTGAGGCCCAGCCTACGCAGGCGAGCCTGGGTGCTAGGAAGCAAAGACTGTTGACGTTGTCCTTTTCTGCACCGTCGTGAATCATGGTTGAGCATTCATGCCCCGGGGTACGAAACCCCTCGCTGGAACTAGAGTATCTAGCAGGGGTTTCCACGTTGCCAACCGACTGGCCACGTTTCCGAACAAAAACCCTGGTAGATAAAATAAGCCCCTTGGCACTTTTTGATTATCATGGCAAGCTGTTCTCGGAACGGCTGATTTCTTAGTTTCCATCTTATTATACCATACAGATAGGCTCGCCTGAAGAGCCCCGCCAACAACGGTTTCCGTTCAAGCGCCTACTGGCTCCGGAGTAGAGGGCTCATTTACTCATGTCGCTCGGCCCGATTCGGCTTTGCAAGTTGGGGCTCGAAATTTGCAGAAATTTGCTACGTCGATTGTCAATCAACAAACTAATTAGTATTCGAGATCCCGAACCTGCAGCCCCCATAAGATTAATAGCTATACTTGCCCTATTCTTTTGGTAATGATGCGTGGAGCTACCTGCGGGTAGCTAATTTCCTGCTCCTCTAGCCCGCTAGCTCGTGTACTGATATAGGCTTATACCCAGGTCTCCGTTTTTATATAATTTTATAGTAACCTCATTATTAGTCTATTTCCTTACGCTGAGGTCGCTCCGTTATGTTGTTTTCATAACGGACCGAGGATTTCCGAGGGTTCGGAGATGACGTCGTGACCCGTGATAAAATAGAGCATCAGCAGACACTGAGACAGTAGCAAGAGTGGGTGGAAAACAGCTTGAAACATGGTGCCTAACTGCTGCGCGCATGGCCCGATTCCTCAGGCGACAAATTGCTACTCGGCATGCTCGGCAGATGCTGCTTGTCTCGACGGATGATGCGCGTAACAAGGGTGGCTCATGGTGAACTCCACTAATCAACGTTGAAGCGTAGATCCTCAATTTGTCCATGCTTGCTTCACGTAGCCGTCGTTGCCGTGCCCGCCTGCGGTCGAATCATAAAATAATAATAAAAGCCGCCCCCTCTCTCGCACCGCTCACTTGCTGGCGTAGGGGCGGGTCTGGTCGAGGACGCCCTGCTCCTGCTGCTCGTTCGAGGACGAGCCGTACGTCATTGCAACTCAAGTGGTGCTAGTTAGCGCCCTGGAAATTTTGTGGGTGTCCTGTTTGAAATCACTATTGTGCATGGGCATGATGCAACGACAAATAACCATGAATAATGATACGACGATACGCTTGCAGTCCAAACGTCATTCGTATTATGCAAGTGAGTGGAAAGTCGAGAGTAGGGCCGAAAACCATAAATGGGGCGGCCATACCCCGCGACCAACGTCGGCTGTTTGCTTCCACATCAATAACCACAAGACAACTCCCTTCTACGCTACTAACCGATGACCAACATGTTCTCAACACAAACCGACATGTTCTCGACACAAACTAAGAGAATCTCCTTGTCAAAATCTGGCGTCAGCCTTTTCTGGCGAGAGAATGGCCCGCAATATCCTTGCAAAACGATCCTCCTCCTCCATGGCTTCCCGTCTTCATCCCACCAGTACCGCCACCTGATTCCTCTCTTGGCTGCCAGATACCGCGTCATCGCGCCAGATTTGCCGGGCTTTGGCTTCACCGAGACACCTGACAGTTTCACATATACCTTTGACTCCCTGGCAGGCGTCGTTGAAGAATTTCTTGCGTCGCTCTCCATCGATAAATACTCGATCTACATTTTTGATTATGGTGCTCCTGTAGGGCTACGCTTGGCGCTACGCCACCCTGACGCAATCGAAGCCATCATTACTCAAAATGGCAACGCCTATGTCGAAGGCTTCGGCGACGTCTGGGCCCCTATTCAAGAATTCTGGGCCAGCGACAACACAGCGGATGACCGAGCCAAGATCGCCGACCGCATGCTAAACTTTGACATTACCAAGTTCCAATACATCAACGGTACGCCAGACGTGGATACGATTGCGCCCGAGTCCTACACGCTGGACTATGCCCTGTTGCAGCGGCCCGGTCGCAGAGACGCTCAGCTGGACCTTTTCAGAGACTATCAAAACAACATTCCCCTGTACGAAAAGTTTCAGGCATACTTTAGGTCATCGCAAATACCTCTACTCGCCCTATGGGGCAAAAACGACGTTTTTTTCATCCCGGCCGGAGCAGAAGCGTTCAAGAAGGATCTGCCTAATGCGGTCATCAAGCTCCTTGATGCGGGGCATTTTGCCGTAGAGAGCCACACTTCACTGATCAAGGACGAAATATGCCAGTTTTTGAACGATGAACCGGACATAGAAATATCTTATATGTAGAGTAGTTTAGTCAATGAAACTGCGGTTCAACATGATCAGATAATTGTGCGCCCGCAACAGCTCGGTACTAGTTGACTAATGATAATTGTGATATCCAGTGAGCGCCCCCACAACCCGGTGCAAGAAATTCTTCAAAGGCAACAAACGGCCAACATGCAAGCCTCAGGCCGACCCTGCAACGTCTCTGGACTTGAGCAACAGAATGAAGGACGCGGAGCCAAAGTGCACTCGAATACTCGGACGAAATTGTCCCAGCGCGCGAGGCGACGAGACGACGCAGATCCTCCACAATGCCCGAGCCGAGCCATCAAGGGCCACCCTCGACACGACAAGCTAGCGGCCTTTTACAAGGCAACAGCCCTCCTCGCACCTTTCGGGACATGAGGCACGCGACACTCATCGACTGGGCTGGTAACCTCTCCTGAGTGATTATCTCCGTTTGGGCCATGGCTTCAGGGCTGCGACATCTCTCGGGTCATGGCTTCACCTATGGTCCATGGATACTGCTCTGTTTTGTCGGTCCCCAAGCAACTTGCTGGTGCTACTTTCCCCTTGCTGGCACCGCCATAGACCACTCAGGCGTCCTTGATGCGGCACGTTGCAATGTCTCGGTCTATTCGCGAGGTCAGCCAATTCTTATCAAGGTGCAGGCGAAAACATGTGCCGGTGTTGAGAACCTATGCCACCTTCCAACTCAGCTTTAGTTGACTCCGCTCTGAGGATGGTGATGGGACACTGGCGATGCTACGTTGGCTAATAGGTCGTGTCTGATTGGCGGCCCAACATCTCACCTGAAAAAATGCCCCGAAAAAACTCATCAGGAGGACTGCACTAATGTAAATTGTCGAATCCATGTCGTCAAAATGACCACGCATTGGCTAGGTTTGCATCAGCACCATATCTCACTTCCATGCTGGTCCACGTCGGCTATTCAGCACCTTATCCTCAGACAGGCAGTGACGAAGTTTACCTGACGAGATGGGCCTTTATGCATATATAGCGAACCTGCCGCTGCTTCCTGTCAGCAGGGCTTTACAATGGAAAAGTCCGAGTTGGTGAAGCTAAATATTTGCGGATACCGACACCATGTTCTTTGCAAAGATCTTGGCCCTTGCTGGCCTTGGTGTTGCCGCCACTGTCCCGACCAGTAATGTCAAGGGCAAGGCCTTTGATCGTTTTGTAGTCATCTACTTTGAGAACCAAAACTATGAAAAAGCCATCGGCGACCGTAAGTGGGCAAGCAGTTTCAGATTTTGAAGCGAGTTCTGACAAGTGTTAGCCAATTTCAAGTGGCTGGCCCAGAAGGGCATCACCCTGTCCAACTACTTTGCCGCCACTCACCCGTCGCAGCCCAACTACATGGCCAGCATCGCTGGTGACTACTTTGGCCTGGACGACGACCGCGTGATTGACTCCCCTGCGGAAGTTGCCACTGTTATTGATCTGCTTGAATCAAAGAATATTTCCTGGGCTCATTACCAGGAGGACATGCCGTACACTGGCTTCAAGGGCGGCTCCTATAAGAACAGCGTTGGCCGCAACGACTACGTCCGCAAGCACAACCCCGGCATCATGCACAAGAGCGTTACCGATTCAAATGAGAGAACCGGTCGCATTAAGAACATGTCAAACATTGACACGTTACGCTCCGAGTTCCACAAGGATCTTAAGAATAATGCGCTTCCCCAATGGATGTTCATTACTCCCAACATGACGGCTGACGGCCACGACTCGAGCGTCACGACTGCCGGTCAATGGTGCCGCTTCTTCCTGGAGCCTCTTTTGACAAACGCCAACTTTATGCAAAACACCCTGGTGCTTGTAACGTGGGACGAGTCTGAGTCGTACTCGCGTAGAAATAATATTTTAGGTATTCTTGTCGGCGACGCGGTGCCGCCGGAGCTAGTCGGTACCACAGACGGCAGCTTCTATAACCACTACTCGGAAATCTCGACCGTGTCGGCTAACTGGGACCTTCCCACCTTGGGCCGCTGGGATGTGGGCGCTAATGTGTACAAGACGGTTGCGGACAGGACGGGCGACAAGATCCGCAAGTGGGACAACGACCAGGAGTTCAAGAGCTACTACTGGAACCATTACTACGGCGGTTACCTCAACTCCCAGTCAATCGACAAGCCCATTCCCAAGCCCAACCTGAGTCTGGACCAGAACAGCTTCAACGGCCGCCGCATCTTGCAGTCGGTCAAGGATACCTGGGCTAACAGCGACGCACCGACCTACTACACTGACTCACTCAAGGTGTCGGACTCGCAGCACCCCCCGAAAGGGTATGAGGATTGAGCAGTAACTAGAGCGGGGCGATCTGAAGATGGCTAGATTGGCATAAGCATAAATTGATGGGCCGAAAATAATGACGGATGCGCCTTTATTCTTTTTATAGGGCATGTTTCACCGATACTGCATATAACGAACGGTTGTTGCAGAGCCATGTGTGCTAAGATGATTGGACGCCTGCCTGTCCAGAAGCGAATCGGCTGCGGCCAACCGATGCGGAGTCCTTCTCGCCACCATCGCCGGTGGGGCATCGGCGTACTTTTTTTCCATGGACGATCTAATGGAGCTTATGGTTCTTGTAGAGCTCCGATATCTGGAAAGAGATTTCTTCTATTTCTTCTCCTACCTGTCAATACTCTATTCACTTGATGCATGATGCCAGAGTTCTCACAGGACTTGATCCCGATTGTTGACCTCGCCGCTTCGGCCCCGACAGAGCAAGCTACGGAGCTATGCCAGGCATTTCGCGAGGTGGGCTTTGCCTACATAAGAAATCACGGTATCCCACAGGAGAAAATTGAAGAGGCCTTTTCCTGGGTGAGGAGTCATTTTGGAAAATGAAAATGATGATTTCGCTTATCCATCCTAGAGCCGCAAGTTCTTTGACCTCCCACAGAGCGAAAAGGACAAGGCACCTCATCCGGCCGAGGGCTGGTACCACCGCGGTTACTCGAGCATCGGTCGAGAAAAGGTGTCCCAGAATCTGTTTGATAAAGATGGCCTGGCGCAGCATCGCAAGGTCCCGGACCAAAAGGAATCGTTTGAGCTGGGCCGGGAAAACGACAGTGTCATGCCCAACATATGGCCGCCCGCCGCCGCGCTGCCCGGCTTCCGCGAGTTCTTTGTCGACTTCTACAACCTCTGCAACGGCCTCGAGGAGAAGCTCCTCGCCGCCGTGTCCCTGGGTCTGGGCCTGCCGGCCGACTACTTTGACGCGTGCCACCGCGGCCGCGACAACCAGCTGCGGCTGCTGCACTACCCACCCTTTGCGGCGGAGCTGCTCGAGCGCGGGCAGGCAGACTGCATCGGCGCGCACAGCGACTTTGGCACCATGACGCTGCTGTTCCAGGATGAGGTCGGCGGGCTCGAGATTGAGGAACAGGGCGGCGAGAGCGAGAGCGGCGGGGGCCGCTTTCGACCGGTGACGTCTGTTCCGGGCACGATTGTGGTGAATATCGGCGACATGCTGATGCGTTGGACAAATGATGAGCTGCGGTCGACGATTCATCGGGTAAGGACGCCGGCGGAGGCGGATGTCGATCCGGATACGGGCGTGCGTATGACAAAGAGAAGGTACTCGATGCCGTTCTTTATTTGCGCGGATCCGTCGACAGTGGTGGATTGCGTGCCGACGTGCCATGGACGGGACCGGCCAAAGCAGTATGAGCCGGTGACGGCCGAGGAGTATTTTACCATGAGGATGAATGCACTATACTGAGTAATTCCAAAATGGAAAGTGAGACGTTCCTTCTTGTAGAAGAGCAAGCATTGGTTCATTGAACTATGTACTAATTAGCTGCAAAACATGACGAATCTCCTCGTCGCATCCCACCATGGCCCTAGTTCTGTTCGGCTTCGACAGCATCTGCCATGTCCGCCAACGTATCAAACTTCCAATCATAAATCTCCTGCTGCCTATTTCCCATGACGGCGCCTGGCCTCACAATCCAGCAGCTTCTAAGCCCCGTCTTTTTCGCCGGGTGATGGTCGTGAAACTGGCTCTGCGCCGTCTGCAGAATCCTGTCCTTGCCCAGCCCCAGCGTCTCGTGCACCTTGTCGACCATGTAGTCAAAATTCCTCGCCGCGGGCTTGAAGCTGCCGACGTCCTCGGCCGTGATGACGAGATCAAACGGCACGCCCTGCAGCGGTCCCGCATTGGTCGCCGCAAACGCCTCGCGGTCCGTATTCGACAGCACGACGAGCCTGTAGCGCCGCGCGAGACGGCGCAGCGCCGCCACGCTGTCGGGAAACGCGGGCCACGACCCGATCGAGGCGCCAAACGCGGCGCTCGCGGCGGCGGTGGGCGGGGGCAGGTGGAAGCGCGTGGCGAGATGCGGGTGGATGGCGGCGAGGATGTCGCGGTAGCGCAGGGACGGGGTGAGGCTCTGCTGCTCCGTTTCGAGCTCGTGCACGGCGTGGAGGAGATGGGATCGGGGAGGCAGGGCTTGGTTGGCATGGGCGAAGAGAGGCTGCAGGGCGGTGGTGATGCCGGTTTCCCAGTCTATGAGGGTGCCGTAGACGTCGAAGCAGAGCACGTCGAAATCGTTAAGGTGAGTCATGATGGAGATGCGATAATAAGGGAGACTTTGGTATTTTGAATTGAGGAGTTGGGAATAAGTTGCGTTTATATAATTTGGACACTCAGACGCCCTACGAGTCGTCAATGTGCGGGGTCGTTGTGTTTAGATGCGCCCTATGGCGGTCGATCCCGGGGATGCAAGCAAGAAACTTATTTGTCTGTCTTGAAGATGTAGCAATGACGAGATTCTCGTGGCTGTGCAAGCAGATTTTTTATGATAAATATAGCGATACTAGGTAGGCATCTACGGAGCATTTACTTATAAGTTGTTGGTGATGTGCCCACCTCGGACCCCGTCCGTCTTGGATAATTATTTAGAATCAATGAATGTAGGCAAGGCGGAAGGGCCCGGCTATAATTTTCTAACCACATTTTTTTTCTTTAAACTTCCGAATTGGATCTTTGCATCAAACTCCTTTTCAACTCGTCCATGGGCAACAAGGCTTTCGGACAAGCTCAGTCACTTGTAGCCTGTAGCCCTGCCACCCTACACTTTTACCCCGCCGATTCCATCGATCCGGATAGCACTGCCAAGGGTACGCTGTGTCAATTAGCGCTCGACCTTGCCTCCGCGTCCGCAGGCCGCTTTGCGCGCTTTGTTTTGGCATGATCGACTATTTGCCGCTGGGACAGAAGCTTGACAGCTTAATAAGTGCAGTCACGGGATAGGAAGCCATGCGTTGCAGGCGCCAAGTACGCAGGATTAATGAACCCGAGTACAAAATGAGCATAGACTTTGTAAAAGGTGCGTTGCGGGGTTAAACAGTGTATTATAAATCCGGCATATGGCGCCGAGGCCGCCATTCTGGCATAAACAATCACGAAAATACCAAAAAGTAACCAAAATCGCCACCATCAGCTCCTTTTCATATCTTGACGAGAAAAATTGACACGAAAGAGACGTCTTGACTTCTTCCCCAGTTCTTCCTGTCCAACTAGTAGTAGACAGGGTGGTTCGGGTCTGTGAGATCAAAGATGACGGCGCTATGAGGACGCTGTTCACTTTATTAGCATAAAGTCCAACAAATTTGCCAATGGATACTCACAGCACCACCGCGAGTGCGGGTAAAGATGGTCTCAAAGTCAATAGTACGGTTGAAGCTGAGCGCACCGTTGTCGAGAATGTCAATCCAGTGAACCTTGTAGTCACCCGGCGTGTTGAGAACAGAAATCTAGACATCACGTCAGCTGTTGCCCTCAAAAGCAATTCATGTGCCACCTACATCGCCAGCCTGCACAAAGTATCCGCAGACGAGCAGGTTCTTCTTGTCGGGAGAAATCTTGACGTAGTGGGGGCCGATGATGGGCTGCTGCTCGCTAGGATCATCGAGGCGCTTAACGTTACCGAGGTCGGAGATGTCGAGGGCGGCGACGTGGTTGCCGAGCGTAAAGGTAAAGTAAGCGAGCTTGCCGTCGTCGGACACGTCAGAGTAAATGGCGACCGACTCCTTGGCTTTGGTGCCGAAATCGTAAAGGAGCTCGGCTACACCCTGTTTGCCCTTGTCGTCCTTGCGAAAGGGGTAGATGATCCAGACCTGACCATTCTTGACAGCGCTATATGCTATTTAGTATTGCTTGGTTTGAAACGAAGCAGCGATTGACCTACGTAGCGAGCGCAGCGCTTTCAGGGTTGCCAGGAATGAACTTGACGTCCTGAATTCCTTGGCCCTGCTCCATGTTAGTGATGTGCAGAAAGATGAGAGGCAAGAAAACCCACATCAGGGATAGTAATGGTGGAGATAATCCTGCGGTCGTTCAGAGTCCACAGACGCAAAGTGTTGGCCTTTTGGATGCCCAGGGCAGAGACGGGCTTGAGAATGCTGAGCGGGACGACAAAGTCAGAGGTGAGGATGAGGTTTTTCTCAAAGTCAACGCTCAGACCGTGCGGGCTAAACTGTTGTCCAAGGATGTTAAGCTACTAATTGTTAGACCTGGGGACGGAGGACCATGCTGATTCCATCTAGTGCCTTACCGTGCCGTCAACGTCCTCGGGCCACTCGTGAATAATGTTGCCATGAGCGTCGGTCTCAACTAGGCGACCGGGGGAGGTTCCGAGGGCACTTCCCATATAAGTAATAAAGAAACCACTACAAAATGTTAGCAAAGGGGAAAGTCATTCTCGATAGTAGAAAGTCGTACCCCTCGGGCTTGGCTCGGATCTCGTCAGTGATGGAGCTGAGCAGGGCTCTGTTGCTGTGCGAGAACTGGGGGTGGTAAGGGTCACTTGAGTCCCAGTAGAAGCCGGTGTCCTGCGTCTTGAGAAGTGACAGGAGACCACCGCCAACCAGGGTCTTGCCATCCAGGGAGACACCCAGATGGTGAGGCGAGTTGCCGCTGGTGGGCACATCCGCAATATGGATGAATTCTCCAAACGTATCCTACAAGCCAATCAGCATCTACACAACTGCGAGAACAGACAAACACTTACGTCATCGAGACTGACGGCGGCAAGAAAGTCCTTGTGGTGGTTGTCACCGGCACCGGTCCAGATGTAGCCAATCTTCTTGGGCTGCAGGTTCTTGGTCTCAAAGGGGAGACTGTCCAGCGGTGGTGTGGGCAGCTGCAGAATCGGCAGAGGTGGCGCCGCATCAACCAGGGGCTCAGTCACACCGGGAATAGAAGGAATGAGAGGCGGCAGGCTGATGCCCAATGGCGAACGTTTGCTGACGGGCCCGGCTGTCGGGGAGGCGGCTGCCTTGGCCACTAGCTGGCTGGCAAGGACGAGAGCAACGCTGGAGAAGATCATGGTGAGCTAAGATTGAGCAGATAAGAGAAGAATAAAGTGACTGTCTGTGAGTTACTATGAGCAGAATATGAGAAGATTTATTGAATATTTATATTCATGGCTCTTCCAGTCCAAGGCTCCCGACTTTGGCCTCTGGATTTGCTTCGGCTCTTCGCCTCCACGACAATGGTACCCAACAAAGTGATGGCATCACACCGAATCGCCCAAATAAGCAAGGTATGAAGCTGCATGTCTTGGAATTCTCACCCGTCTGCGCGTAGCGTAGATGGCGACGAAAGACACCAAGATGGCGGTCGACGACCAATGGAGAGAACACTCCTTAATGCCGCGAGGTTCCTGCAGGGAGGTTCTAGTAGCCGACCTACGGATCTACACTCAGCTAGAGAATGGCGAAGTGAGACTTTTATTATGACGTGTAGATCAAAAGCAGTCTAGATGGTTTTTGCCGAGATGATGCCTGGCTCCTTTGGCTTAGCATGAGAGGAGGAGAGCGGCATGCTTCGTTTTCTACACTAGTATACATTGTATCACAGGTCTCATATTCTACGCCAGAATCTTTGTGTAGCAAATATTATGCGAAGTGATACATCGAATCAATTATTGGATCTGTGATATCGGCCGAGGTGTAAAGCGGCCGACTCCCGTCCCATGCCTCGGGCAGCCCATCCTGCAGGACTCGCTTGGCAACCCCAGACCGATCCTCTGCCCCAGGTCGTCGGGCATAAGATAAAGCATAATTTAAAGGACCCCAGACACAGAATCTAAAATGGGGTAGCAGCAAGCCACAATTCCCCAGTCGGCAATTCACTTGTCATCGAGCAAGCTGCGTCTACCGTCCGAGCGCAGGCGATATTCACCACCAACACAATTGGCGATCCGCATGGCGTGATTGAACTAGATCCTGCCGCGGGAAGGCTTTTCTTGCAACGGGTAGCCCTGTCGTGCAGGATAATTGACAAGTGCCATCCACAAAGACTGAATCGATCGACGAATGATATTCTCGCAATGTAAACAGAATCCAAAGTTTATCCTAGACATGTTCATTTCGCGGAACTAGGCGACCCGGCAAGTAGCGCACAACATCTCATTCCGCATCTATATGTCGCCATAGCCTCGCGTGCAGACCGCAGTGAGAGACAAAGGAAAAAGAAACAACCACAGGACAAAGACATGCATAGACCATGTAATTGTGAATTTGTTATCTGC
Source organism: Beauveria caledonica (assembly GCA_030777785.1). Lineage (NCBI taxonomy): Eukaryota > Fungi > Ascomycota > Sordariomycetes > Hypocreales > Cordycipitaceae > Beauveria > Beauveria caledonica. The sequence continues at coordinate 46,217 of JAPFSE010000222.1, read as the reverse complement.
GCGATAGAATGCCAACCCAGGCCAAACTCAAAGCAGCTAGCAGTGTGGTGCGTGTGTTGATTGTTAAACTCGGCACGGTTCACGTGCTTGCGTGCAAGAGGAACTTCTTAAAAGCCAGGCCCTTTCCTGCAGTCCAAATTCTTATGTGATATGATAAAGGGAGGTTTTAAAATTGCATCCTTGATACCGATACCATGCGTGCTGCTTCTGTTCTTTTCGGCCTTGCGGCTTCGGCTCTCGCCGCTCCCTCTCTAATAACGCCTCGCGACGGCGGAGATCAGTTTGCTCAAGGCCAACCCATCAGCAAAGACGGCAAAGGCGGTCGCATCCTAGGTAATTAACCTCATACCTCGTTCTCTAGGAAGTGTTTATGCAGAAATGAGCGGAAAATAAATGGGAAGATGCGCTGACACAAAGAGACAGGCGGCACCAACAAAGAGCTCGACCTGCAGAACCCTGACAACCTGGGACAGCAGAGCACTGACGCCGGCGTGGTGCCCAACCTGAAATGGAGCTTCTCCGACTCAAAGACGCGCATTGTCAAGGGCGGCTGGGTGCGGGAGCAGGTCGTGACTGACTTGCCCTCGAGCCACGACATTGCTGGCGCGCAGCAACACCTGAAGAAGGGCGCTATCCGTGAGCTTCACTGGCATAAATCCGTATGTCAATTGAGTAGCAATATGCCGTCACATGCAATTAAAACTTACATGAAGAACTATAGGCTGAATGGGGCATAGTCTACAGTGGCAGAATTACCGTCTCTGCTGTCGATGAGAATGGTGTCTACCAAGCCACTGAAATTGGCTATGGCGATGTCTGGTACTTTCCGCCGGGTGTTGCCCACACCGTTCAGGGTCTAGACGATGAGAATGAGTTTCTTCTCATCTTTGATGAGACTGATTTTGACAAGATTGGGTACGACAGCACTAAACATTCTTCCCCTTCCAACCCAGCTTCATACACCCACTAACAGCCGACCCAAGAACCACCTTCAATCTCGATGACTGGGTGGCGCACACGCCCAAGCACATTCTCGCCAAGAACTTTGGTGTACCCGAGTCGACCTTCAAGGACGTCCCTGCGGGAAGCCCGTACATTGTCAACGGCACCGTCGCGACCAAGAACGTGACGGGCGCCGTGACGCCCGAGGCCAAGGGCGACGCCTCCTTTGTGTACCGCACTCTGCAGCACCCGCCCGAGAAGATTGGCGGAACCGGCGGCACCTTTTACAAGATTGACTCGACCAACTTTCCCATTGCCAAGAAGATTGCTGCCACCTTTGTGACGCTCAAGCCCGGCGGGCTTCGCGAGCTACACTGGCACCCGAATGTACGTCGTTCCCATTTGTCCCAACTCGAAACATGGGATTGAAGGAGAGCATCCTGACATTGTGTAGGCATAGGAGTGGCTATACTTTCACAAGGGCCATGCTACAGCCACTGCTTTCATCGGCAGCGGTGCGGCGCGCACCTTTGACTTTTCCGCCGGCGACACGGCCGTCTTCCCCACCAACTCTGGGTACGTCTTGAAATCCCCTCTCCAATAAGGCAACCGACGCTGACCACTTTGTAGACACTACATTGAAAACACGTCCAAGGACGAGGATCTCGTCTGGATCGAAATTTACAAGTCGGATCACGTGGCAGACATTTCGCTGTCGCAGTGGTTGGCCCTCACGCCGCCCGAGATTGCCGCGCAGACGCTCAAGGTCTCTGTGGACTTTATCGAGCAGATCAAGAGAGAGAAGCAGGTTTTGATTGAGTAAAGTAGGTAGGCAGAAGAATTTATAGTGCGGCATGGGCGGGCTCTGGCCGAATGTGATGGACATTGGGAGGCGCCATTGTGCGTTTCACTTCACTTCTATCGACGCGACGGCTATACAGCTCTCGACGGCGCATTTTTGACAGCTGACATAAGGCTGGAGTAATATGCTTTTTGAATTTGACATGGTATTTCAAAATCGAACGGTTGAAGAGCCAAATGCGAGGGTATTTGATGCAGTGGGCGTCAAGGTAGAATTCATGGCGGAATCTCTAGTTCTTGACATGCGTTGGCGGTTGTACTGGCGTCTGCGGGGTCTGAGGCTGTATTTCGTGGCTCTGCTGCTGTAAAGTATCTGCATGCTGAGGCACGGATGGCTGTGTGTTTTGCCCAAAAGGCATTTGTTGCTGATGTTGCTGATGTTGCTGATGTCGCTGGTGTTGCTGATGTTGCTGGTGTTGCTGGTGTTGCTGGTGTTGCTGAATCTTGCACTGCCCGCGAATCAGCAAGGCTGGGCGAATTGTATATTGTCCCGTCTCATCTGCATCACAGACCAGGCAATGATGATGCCACGGCTAGGCAACTTTACAGGCAATTGAGGACAATGGGTGTTGCTGGGTTCGAGACGGTTGCCTGTCCGCGTATTTCAGGCGAGCAAACGAGGTGATCAGTCTGCTAAATAAAGAGGAAAAGGGCTAGATTGACAGCGGAGTGGCGCCAAGTGGCGTAGTGGCTTGGGCTTTAGTAGCTTGGGCTTTAGTGGCTTTAGGCTGGGGCTTTAGGGCTAATTCACCTAAAATTAGTCCATCGCGGATTTGAACGGGCTTTTTCACACGCTACAGCGGATGGTGCCCCGATGGATCCGCCCTGTTTGCCCCAGACAAAGCCAAAGGCGCAAGGCTGACAAGTTGAGCACAGGGCTTATGAGAGAATTCAAGTGAATATTGCTGAGGATCAAAGAATGCTATCGAGGAGCATTCGAGATTTTGTTGTTGGGCGAATATCTTTCTCTGCCCGCTCTCCACTCATGCTGGCACGTGAAAGGGGGCCTCGGAGCCATTGACCCAAGCCATCATTCGTCCCATACTAGAACGCTCTTGATCACCTCGCCACTCTCCATTTTTGCCCGCGCCGCTACAAATTCTTTGGCTGGGAAATGCTTCAAGAACTTGTCCACTGGGAGTGTCCCGTCCTTGATCCACGATATCAGCTCCGGCAGCGCCTCGGCCGGGTCCCTGTCGCCTTCCAACACGCCCACCAGGCGGCGGCCGTTGACCATGTGCGTCAAGAGATCCAGCTCCAGTTTCGCCCCCACGGGTTTGACACCAACCTGCAGCACTGTGCCGTTTTTCTGCAAGGCCTCCAGACATTGACCCAAGACATGCACAGACGGCGAAGTGTCGAGGATATGCGAGCAGCCGAGCGTGGCTGGCGTCATGCCACGCAACGCCGTGGCCATGTCGCCCTCAGCACCGAGTACATCAGGTGATGAGTTTAAGCCGTGCGTAGCTCCAACCGACTTAGCTAGCTGGATACGGGAATCCAGTAGATCGACGGCGATGATGGTTTTAACGCCTAGCCTCTTGGCCGCGCAAACGGCCGCCAAGCCGACACCTCCCAGGCCAACCACCGCCAAGACGTCGTCTGGCTTGCACAGTCCAACGTGCGTGATGGAGCCAGCGCCAGTCATGATGCCGCAGCCCAGCGGTGCATACATCCGAAGCTCGGTGGCATCCTTGATAAGCTCGGTGACGTTGACCGCGCTGGAGATCTTGACGGGCGCGTGGCTGGCGAAGCTCGACTGCCCAAAGTAGCCACCGCCAATGACACGGGATGGGTCGCGGGCCAGCACAAAGTTGGGCTCGTTGGCTTTCGAAGTGAGGGTGGCATGATTTACGCAGTACATGGGGTGACCCGTCTTGCAATACCGGCAGTTGAGACATGCGGCGGCAGAGAGAATGACGAGATCGCCCTCTTTGTACTTTTCACGCTGTCCCTCACTTCCAAGTTGAACGACGCGACCAGCTCCTAGACGACTATTAGTAACCAGACTCTGCTACGAGGCGAAAATGTACCTTCGTGTCCCAGTACACGTGGATATATCCCACCAAAACCGAAAATATCGGTATGGCAGATGCCTGTCGCAACCATTTCCACGAGAAACTCATCTTCCTGCGGTTCTCGGGTAAGAAGCTCCTCCCACACCCACTCGCGGTCTGAGTAGGCCACGATGCCGCTACATTTCACTGTATACTGAGGCGCCATGAGGAATTGACTTTTCTGTTGAAGGAGAAAAAAATAGACACATCAAATGCATGGTCAAGTAAAGTTACATTCAGGACACACGGCATCGTGACGTCGTGTCCAGCGCAAATGCATAAAAGGATGCTCCCCCGCACTGAGAGAGGGGTAGCACCACCAGCTTCTAGGTCGCACAGATCAGACATGGATATCACAATAATGGGCTGACAGTAATATGGGGGTCATCTTATAGATTTGTTTCGAGCTGAAATACCGTACCCGTACCCAGCATCAGCAACATTGCTATCGACTTGTGGTCCGCCAAGAGGCACAGAGTCCGCTTCGTTGCAGTTGGGCCATGTCTATCACTCCGATATATCTGGTTATCTGGCTCTTAGTGCTTCGATATGCTCGGTAATGATCTGATTGACCTGCTCGGCGCACTCAATGTGTGTCCAGTGACCGCTCTCCAGCTCCTTTGGGGTCAGGTTCGGCACCCACTCCGCCAGCATGCCCATCTGCGGTGGCATCGACTGCGCGTCAGCCACAATGATGCTCGGCTGCTCCAGTCTCGTCTCCACGATACTTTGCTCTTCTTCCAAGGAGGCATTGGTCACGAGCATGCGGTACCAACGCGTCGCGCCCTTGTAGCCATCCTCGGCCCCGAAAACCTCCAAGTGCCTATCCTGCATGGCGGATGTGTACCACTTTCCCACAGGAATTTGCCGATCCTCAGTGACGAATTGCTTCATGGCACCCAAAGGATGAAGCCACGTTCTCCATATGCTTTTGTCTGCCGCAAAGAGCAAGCTCATGGCCGATCGGGCGTGCTCCTCCAGAACCTCATGGGGATCCTCCTTGCCGCCGAGCCACGATAAATACCCAAACATGACAAAGCCAGCCATCTTCTTCGTCATTTGTTGAATGGCCTCGGCGTCAAACTTTTGACCAGGCTTGCCTGACCCAACAGCTAGGAACACCAAGGCCTGGAAGCGCGCAGGGTGGTATGCGGCCAGACGGCCGAGGAAGTTGGCGCCGAAATCGTGCCCGACGCCCACGACGGACTCGACCTTTACGTGATCCAGCAGCTGCGCAACATCGTCGCTCATGCCCTTGAACGTGTAGCTCGTGACGGCGTCCGGCGTGCTCGTGTCTCCGTAGCCCAGCAGGTCCGGCGCTATGACGCCATAGCCCAGCGGCGCAAAGTGTGCGACCTGTCGCTGCCAGTCATCGGCGTGCGAGGGAAAGCCGTGCAGGAACAGCAGCGTCGTCTTGCCGTCTCTGGCGGGTACGTAGATGAAGGAGTACTTGTACCCGCGAGGGGTGATGAATGTGCGACGCTCAGAAATCAACATGCTTCTGTTGGTAGTTGTCAATGTTTTTGGCAGGTTTCGGACACGATTACTTGTTAGTGCAGTGTAAGCAGAATGGCGCAGCAGCCTCAGTGACATCCAGGCCGCTAAAGAAGCCAATGTATCTATGACGCCCCGAGCGTAAAACGAAATAGGAGTTCGCATTTTCTACTTTAGCAACAAGAACCAACTTGGTAAGCAAGTACGATATTGTCTCGTGGTACATGGATTCACTCGACTCGAGAGCTGACCCATGCCGACTCACTCATTTGCTAACTGCATTACACCAAGGGTAGATATAGAAGAGGAGTACTCCGCAGGAATCAGCTGTAAGAAATCGACAACCCTCCCTCAGTAAAGTCGACAATCTTCTTCAGGGCCACAAGGTCGCCGTCTATGGTGCCGGCGATTTCCTGAGGAACCCAGTCCCCCGAGCCTCCGCCTCCGAGACCAACGAGCCAAGCATTGTTGTTCGAATCAATAATGACATTGTCCGGGCTGGCGCCGCCCCAGACGAGTCCGCTCTGGTGCAAGCTGTGCACGATTCGCATGACTTGCTCCGACCATCGGCGCCGAAAACGCCCTTGCGCACCAGACTCGACGGCACTGGTCAGAGAGGTGGTGCGCAAGTCAATGTATGTGAGCAGCAGACCGAACACTGATCTGAGATTGTTGCCGTTGCAAACGAGCCCGAGAAGGCGAGCCACACGAACTGAGCCCGGGAGCCGCGAGGCACGGAGACGATCGTAGGATGCAAGCTCTCGCTCCAGGATGGCCTCGTCGCCACGCCGCAGGAGATTGAAGAAAGCGGGCGTCCCGTCCGGCAACATGACCTTGCGCGGAACGGAGGATTCACCGGCTCCCCGTTCAAGTGCGATGTCAAATGGAAGATAGCATGGCCAGGCATTACATGAGTCGGGCAGGAAAGCACCAAACATGAATCGGGTCTCTGGATGCTCCCTCGTGGGGACGAGTACCAACTCTCCCGACTTGCCGCCCAGTGTATACTCCAGTACTGTAGCGTACAGAAAATCGTGCAAGTTTGGTGCCCTCCTCCTCGGTTCGGGTGTCAGTCTCGCGTCTTCGCATAGGAGCGGGATCAGAGGCTCAAGCGCCCATTCGTAGAAGTCTTCGACTGTATGGCCATCGACTTCGATGTTTTCGACCACGTCGAGGAAAAAGCGAAATCTTTCTCGTAGCTCTGGTGACTTGTCAAACGCAGCATCTGTTGCATGAATGACATGGCGTAACTGGTTGCTCATAACCACAAACTTGGCGCTCAAGTGCGGCTTTGAAAACGTAAAGTCAATCACACTCCATCGTGGCGGGCTGAAAACGATTTCACCGGGAGTATCGGTCATAATTTTTTTTTTCCCTTTTCCTTTTGCTTTGGATGATTTGATGACAAGTTAAAAGTATAGCTGGCCGATGAAGCGGCGCTCGCTTTTCTTAACCGCCATCTGCTGCTGTGTGACACCTCATCAGTCCCCTCTCACTGACACGGATATTTCAGCCCAAGTGCAACGCACATACTGTCTGTCAGAGTTGTGCAGATTATGTCGTGTAGCCCTGAGAATATTGGTGATCTTGTGATGCAGTATTTGCCTTCTAGATTTTGTCAATATTTGTCTTTTCCAGCGTCGATTGTTCACCCTCTGTGCCACTGGACAAATTAGGGACAACTTCTACTACGTCCGGTATCGCTCCTGTGTCTTTTATAGTAGATCAGAACAAGGCTTGTCAAATACTTGGAGCTAGAAAACTTTGTTGTCGACCGTGTGCTTCAGTCTCCACTGCAAGTCATTATTGAATGGATATCCATAGCTTCAGTCAGTCACAGGAGAGGATATGCGTGGCACTTTGACAGATATTACTTTTTTTCAGTACTTGATGTAGAGTACTTCAGCGTTTAAACAGTTCGTTATCCTAAACACCCATTTTACAGAGTCACCGCCCCTAATACAATTCCTTGTAAGCAGCCTTGATGGCGTCGGCACCCTTCTCCGCTACCATGTAGACAGAGTTCTGGATGCGACAATCGGGAATGACAGGAATGACAGAGGCATCAATTACACGAAGGCCCCGAACACCGAAAACACGAAGCTGAGGGTCAACCGCGCCTTGCTTAATGTTCTTACCAATGCGGGCCGTACCGCACGGGTGGAACGATGTCTGGCAGCGGTCCAGAACAGTGCGCTTCATAGCCTCATCATCGTCGAGCGGCATGTCCCACGGGTACTCGTCCTCGACAATGTCCTTGAATCCAGGGCCGTTCTTGAGAACATCGTACGAGAAACGGATACCCTCACGGACAGCGATAATGTCAAGGTCATCGTTGAAGTAGTTGAGGTTGATGTTGGCTTGCTGCAGCGGGTCGGCGCTGTTGAGGGTGACGGTGCCGCCCTCGGACACGGGACGGACCAAATCAACCATGACAGTCATGTAGCTGCCGCGGTTGGGATGGGGAAAGTGCCACTGGAAAGCGCTGCCAAAGAGGGGAATAAAGTCGAGCTCAAAGTGAGGCTGGCCGTAGGGACAGAACGGGTCCTTGTTGCCGTTGGCGGCCTTGCGTTGGCGGTACTCGGGCGACTTTTCCAGATAGTTGTCGATGCGGGGGAACCCAATCATTTCGAGGAAGGGAGAGCCCATGGCACCAGCATGGCTGCTCTTGTAGGCCGACAAGACCTTGTCTTGCTCGGGACCCTTGCGGAGGACATGGCTGTCCATGGAGTACTGATCCTTGACGCGCAGAACAAAGGGGACACCGGGGTGGTCGAGAAGATGCTGTCCAACGTGCTGGGAATCCACAAGAACGGGAATGTTGTGCTTGGCGAGCTCTTCCTTGGGACCAATGCCGCTGAGCATGAGCAGCTTGGGCGACTCGAACACACCCTCGGAGACGATGACCTCGCGCTCAGCATACAGGTTCAGCTCGTCTCCCGAGGGAGAAATGACTGTGACACCCTTGACAGTGCTGTCGGCCTCGTCGATGATGAGCTTCTTGGAGTGCGTCTCGGCAAGGACGGTAATGTTGGGCTTGCCCTCGAGCGCGAGGAAGCTGCCGGAGCGACGACCCTGGTAGATGGTGTTGATGCTGTGGACGAGGCCGCGCATCTCGCCGTCAAAGATGTTCTCCGAGAGCGGCTCACCAGTCGCCTGCCATGCCTGGGTCAGGAGTTTGCGGAAAGGCGCCATCTCGGGCATCAGCCTGGCGTGGGCAATGGGGATGGGGCCGCCGGCGCCAATCTTGGAAAGCTCCTTGGGGTACAGACCCTCGTCGTCGTGGTATGTCACGCTCTTGCGGAGGTAGTGCACAAGATGGTCCCACGTCCACTCTTTGCCGCCGTATTCCTCCCACATGTCAAAGGTGCCCTTGGAGCCGGGGACCCAGGAGAAATAGTTGAGAGACGAACTGCCGCCAAGAGCCTTGCCGCGGGTGTTTGGCTTCTCGATGCGCTCATAGTCGTCCCGCTTGACCATGGTGGTCTTGTATGCCCAGTCGTACTGGCTGCCGCGAATGTCCATGGCGCGGCCCGGCGTGCGAATCTCTTCGTTGTCGCGCGACGAGCCGATGCCGGCCTCGACAATGAGGATGCGGACCTTGGGGTTCTCGGCCAGGCGAGAAGCAACAATGTTGCCGGCGGTGCCGCCACCGACGACGATGAAATCAAAGCGGGATCCGTCCTTGACTGCCATTCTTTCAGAGTTGTATAGGAAGATGTGATTTGATAAAAGAAGGCAATTGTTGAGGGGTTGAGAGTGTTGATCATCTATCGGTATTCCATCTTGAGAGCTACGTGCGGTTTATATACTTGCTTTGCGGCAGATGCAGCATGACGGCAATCTGGCCGTTTGTCGACATTGCATCCACTCATACCACATGCCTAATGAGGTATTACTAGCCAGCCAGCCAGCCAAGATGACTCGGTGCGGATATAAATCGGTGACTGTGCTGGGTGATACGCTGGATCGGCGGGGCGAGAACAAAAGAGGAGCAAACCAAAAAGCAGCTGATCTACTGCCGCTAGCAGGAAGCCATCATTTCCGTTGAGACGTTGAGGTGCTAGGGGTTTCAAAGTCTATCCTTTCGTCATAAAAGGCACAGGTGGACAGGAACACCAATCTAATCATGGCCACACCAGGATCGGTCCAGAACCCTATTATCCGCTCTCATGGACTGGTGGCGCAAGGCTGGCCGCGCCAAGACTCCATGTCCCATAAGAACGACTGTATATATGCACATTACAGTGCACTAGGGAACTACGTAGTACTGGTCCTTTTTCTACGGGTATTAGCGGCCGAATCCGGGTGTCTCAAACTCTAATCCACAAAGCACCAACTTCCCAAAAGGGTAATAGTAGATCTCGGCTCGACCGGTGGTCCAGAGCGCAAGTCAGAGCGGGGCTCTAGGCATCAGCAAACTAGGAAGACGAATATATCGCAGCTGTATTGCAGTATTATTGCAGATCCTTTACACATTCTGAAATGCATCATAGCCAGCCGGCGGGCCAGTTGGTCAATAAACGGCTGCAAATGAGCTCATAACTGTGGGTGCGGCGATCCACTGCCCGAGGCTCTCGCCAGCAACCTCGGCGGCTGCGTCGCTGCTTGGGCTGCAAGGGTTGATTATTGGCTGGCCAGATGTCGGGTATCTGGCCGTTGTTTAGTTGTTTACGTCATTTGGCTCAGCAGAACCTGTTCAACATAAACACTAACCAGTAATGCGGCTGCATGGCACGGAGTCGGCATCTGATAGCGCTATGGATATGCCTCATGCCGGATGCCGGATGCCGGACGAAGCTACCTTCTCCACAAACATACTTTCCGACGCCGTTGAAGAAGCTGCGGAAGCTAGGAGTAGCTACCAAGCTTTCCACCACAACTCCGCCTCTTCCGCTCGCTTCGGACAAGTTTTCCTTGTTCCGGTAGTTGAGTAAAGGCTTACCCCGGTCACCACTGCTAACCGAAACTCTGCTGCCAGGTTTGCCACTATCAAAAAGGCACTGGACCCATTGCGGACGTTGTAAAAAAAAAAAAATGTCCCGGTTGGGCTGAAGCTAATTCGATCTGCGGTGCTGGCATTGGTAGACGTTTTGCCTCAAAACAAGATTCATGCTGAGCCAAAAATGCGCCACTTGAGGGGTTTCGGGCTTCACGTTCTCGACCGTCGCGGCATCAGCCAACTTGGTAAAATATGTTGAGAAAACTCAACGGGATGTGGGCGCCGGCACTTGAGCCGCATGATAGGCAGACTCCTTGACGAATGAATAGCCATGGAAGGGGAGGCAACGCCGTTCTCCCCACGATGGCGGCCGAGGCTTGTCAAGGTTTGTCTGCAAAAGGTAGCCCTGCAGGTACCGAGATTACCAATGCGGTCATCGCTCATCGTTGGGGTATCATTGAGAAACTCGCTTGACGATGCACTGTGGTAATGAGATATCCAAGGGATCCAGACTCGCGAATCGTCTGCAAGCCCCGGAATAAGTCAAGCTTATCGTTGAAGCTCCATCATATTGAGTCGGCAGATACTACCTTGGTGGAGTGGCGGTCGCGTAAGATTCTTGGGGCTGGCTGTAGTCAACGGCGACGGAAATGCGCACGGCAAGTCCGAAGCGATGTGTCTTTCGAGGTCCTGCATAAAAAGCTATTTGTTATCCACTGCATAAACTTCCACCCAGTTTGGGCTATATGAATGAGGCTGCCGAGGACGTTTACAAGGCAAATCTTGTACTAAAACGATACCATCTACGCCGTACACCATGTATCGAAGAAGAATAACGGCAATGACGACCATGAACATGTGTTAGTCTATGACATTGCGATAGGTATATCTATTAATCTCCGTATGTAGATGAAAGTAGTGCATCTGGCGTCCACTCGCTATCATCCCGCCACCCCTCTGCCGGTATATGTGGCAGGATATGCAACAAGGTTTTCTCAACCCCTCTCCTCGTCTCGGGAGACATGTAGCTTACGACCGTTGCCATGTGCAATGCATAGCTGGTGATGTGTGTGCTCGTGTGAGTCGAAGCGAAATCATGATAGAGCGTGTTGTAGAGCTCGTCAATCGAGTGTGTCCATGCTGGCTCGCGCTCGAGGAGAAAGGCATCCAGCTCTGCAATGCGAGCCAGCGACAGTGTGGCTTGCGGCTGCTGGCTGCCTGATGCAGCTACCGTTTGCGTCTGGAAACTCGTCGAGGACTGGATCATCAAGACGATAAACAGGATGCAGGCCAGCCTGGTATGATCGTGCCTGTCAAACTGTTCGCTTTCGGCCGACTCGGAATGGGCGGGGACGGCGGCGTGCAGTGTGGCCACGGCATGCTGCAGCGCCGTGTAATTGGTGATGCCACTGGAATAGAGTTCAAACCAATTGTTCATTAGCGTGCGGGTGTCCTGGATGAAGGAGATGAGCCAGAGGGATCGGATACGAGGGAGGGCATCCTCGCTGCCGAATAGAGGGTGGAGGCCGGTCGACATGGACGAGTCGGATATCTCCCAGAGCTGATTGGAGCTGTCAAACCAGGACGGCTTTGACATGATGCTGATTCTATGGCAAGTTCAGCAACTGGTGGGCAAAGTCACGCTACTGACGGGACATCTTACAAGTAAATCGTCAATTCGAGCCTCCAGTTGTTCTGGAGTGCTCTGATACCCCCACGCTGGTCAATGAGTCGCTGCAGACCAGCTCTGTGAACAAGCCATTCGGCCTCGGTGCCCCAATATCTCTTCCATGCCGTCATGATTAGTTTGAATTCGCACTGCAGTCATCTTGGCGGCAAAAATCACCTCGTAAGCCAGTATCCTGGATATCGCCGCCAGCACGTCGTCGCTCAACGCCATCTTGTCATCCGCCATCCACTCGGACAGGATGCGGATAGCTTCCGCCTTGAACTGCAGCGCTTCCGTGAATCGCGTGCGCCCCTGCATACGTGCTAGGTGCGCCGCCGATTGCGCCATGACGGCATTAAACGCCGCCGCATTGGACAGGTCCAGGGGGAAAAAGACGTCCCGGAGCGGGTTAAACTTTGCTTTTACGCTGTCGCCAAAGGTCATGGTCGCGTACATGGTAAGCCCTGGAGGATATCTGCTGTCAGTCAAGGCGATTGGTATAGCGAGTAGACGCCAAATCAGGCCTCTTACAGTGCATGATGAGTTTATGATGCTGCGCGGTGAGCTTGACGGGGAACTGGTCAAAGGGATCCAGGCGACAGTTGCCGAGGGCCACATTCATCCCGGACAGCATCTGCGTCGGGATGCCCGGCTCCTTGGGTGGTTCCGGTCCCTTTTTCGGGGATCTTGACGAGGCTGACTTGCGGCTGCTGGCACGCGTGGTGCTGCCGCTGCTCGAGGCACTCTGACCCGGCCGCAGCGTCAAGGGACGGAGCGCCGCCCCCGGGTTCGCCAACGATGAGGACGAGCTGGATGAGCTTCCTACGTCGACGCTCTTGGCTCGCCGGCGCTGCTTCCAGTATTCGCGCATGGCATGGCTGCGCGAGTCTTGCCGGCTCTGTTCATTGACAAAGGCGAATTTGGTGGCGTAGCGGTCCTCCTTTTTGCTGGCGGGCGGCTCGTCTGGGTTCTCATCGGGTGCCATGGTGAAATGAAGTCGAGGAGAGATGAATCGAGATGAATCGAGATGAACCGAGATTGACGAGAGATGAATCGAGGTACGAACGGTGTTGCGGCTCTCATTTCAAGCCCGTGCAAAGAGCTAGGAGCCGAACCTAATAAAGTTCGGGTCAACGTCACAGGTGATGCCAAGCGACTTCGGTCGTCTGTACCCTTTTCACCTTGTTGATATTGCGACAGATTCTTGAGTAAAAAAAAATTCTCCGCGTCGTCTCCGCCTCGGTGTACAGTTTCCGTGACAATCTGCCCGTACGTACCGGCGAGTGGAGTAGAAATATGAAGCATCCCACTAGTTATTTCTAGTGCCTTCAGCTTCCCCCTCACTGCAAAATGTGTGGAATCGACAGAGGCCCTATCCGTATTAGACGTGGCTTTAACTTGTTACGGTCATGTTGTATCCGCCCGCGCCAACGGTGCAAGAGTCTCGATCCAACCTCGTCAAGGTGTTGTCCTGTTGCTGGACTAAACGAGTATTGATATCTGCCTCATAGATAAGGACCCTTAATACTAATCATCTCGATGGCAACGGCTGGTTTGTCGCTTTGACGGGGCGTGGGTGTATAAACCCACTTGCTAACTAACCCGCGTACGCCTGAAAGGTCCCGTCTCAGCAGAGTTACAAGTTGTTATTAGTGAAGAAGACTTATTCTGCTTCAAAGACTAACCCTATTTAATTTCATCATTTTGTGAAGATGCAAAACTATAGCAATATCGGTCCTTTTTAACAAGAATTTTTAATAGCTACGGTGGCACCTGGTGAAGCCAATCATCTCGCAATTCTCAAATGAATAGCAGCATTTACAAACTAGTACTAGCCACAGTCCTTGTAGACAATCACTTGAGGAGTGCCGCCATTAACAGGGCTTTGAGCTCACCGTGAACCTTGCCGAGGTAATCTACAGCCACAGGTGTTAGTCAAAGTGCGCAAGACGCCATTATAGCGGCTGGACCTACCCAAAACCTTGTACTTGAGTTCCTCGGGCACATCCTGGAATGTTGGTACAATATTGTGCAAGAACTGCTCTCGCCCCCCCTGCTCGTGGCAAATAATCTGCCACAGCTCTTTGGCTTGCTTAAAGTCACGTTCCTCATCAAACTGCGTGGCAAAGGCAGTGACGTTTCCAGACCAGACCTCGTGCGTGGGCATCTGCACTCGCTTGCTCGTCGACACAGGGCACAGCTGCGAGCCGACATAGTCTGGATCAGCGCCGTAGTTGCCGTTCATGGTGCCTGGCCCATCACGGACATACGGCGCATACACGCAGTTGACGGGCTTATTGGGCGGTAGCTGAAAGTAGTTGGGCCCGACGCGGTAGCGATGCGCGTCGGGATAGGAAAACATGCGTGCCTGCAGTACGGGATCGGCAGAGGGTCCGATGCCGGGGACCATGTTGGAGGGGGAGAAGCACGCCTGCTCAATGTCCTGGAAGTAGTTGCTTGGGTTTCTGTTGAGAGTGAATCTGCCAATGCGTCGCAGAGGATAGAGCGCATGGGGCCAGGTAAAGGTGTTGTCAAAAATGTCAATTGGCGCCGAGCTGACTTGTTCGGGTCGGATGACCTGGACATAGACTGTCCAGCTGGGCAAGTTGCCAGTTTTGATGGCATGAAAAAGATCCTTGACGTGGTAGTCTGGCTCAGCACCCGCAAGGTAAAGAGCGGTGGCCGCATCCATTGTCTTGATGCCGTCATCTGGCTTAAAGTGCCATTTCACGTAGACATAACTGCCATCCTACACAGATGATTAGCGACGGTGTACGCATGATGTGTTTGCGACTCACTGATTTGTTCAGAGTATATGTGTGAACCCCATACCCGTTGATGTTGCGGAGCGAAGCTGGGATCCCCCGCTGGCCAAATAGGTGCATCAAGGCGTGGATGCCCTCTGGATTGTTTACGTGGAAATCCCAAAACATGCTGTTATCCGGAACATTGGTCTGAGGGTGGCGTTTGTGGGAACGATTCATGGACGGGAACTTGATGGGGTCGCGGATAAAGAAGACGGGCAGATCGTTAAAGACAAAGTCTTGGATGCCTTCTTCGGTATAAAACTTGGTCGCCCACCCGCGCACGTCACGCACTGTATCGCTGGAGCCCTTTTCGCCACCAACGGTGGACATGCGCGTGAGAATAGGCGTCTTCTTGCCAATGCCATTGAGGAACTTGGCATCCGTTATGTCAGACACATCGTCCAGCACCTCAAATTCGCCAAAAGCGCCCGCAGCCTTGGCATGAACGCTTCTGTGTCCATTGTGTTAGTATTTTGATTTGGTGATGCAGGGTATAGTACCTCTCTGGGATACGCTCACGGGCGAAATGAGCGAGGATTTCGATGGTTTGCGTGTCGCTGAGGACGACGAGGCCGCCATTCGTGTTTCCATAGCGAACTTGCTGGACCGAGCCGGGGTTGTCGCTAGGCTGGCCATTCGCCAGGGTACTGACTGGGGGCTTGCCAGACTTTGAAACAGTTATGAAGAGTCCATCACTAGGCTAGGAATGGTTCATACCATGGTAGATGATAGCAGGACTGATTTGCTTGTGCGGGTTTCCTCTGTATTGCTTGATTCCGCAGCACGGCAAGATAGACGCCTGCGCCATCTTAAATACTCGAATCTCTTCTGATTTCCACTAACCAAACTCCATCCTCTCAAGAAAAGGCAATTGTAACATTGGCGAATACAAAATCTCTCATTGGTCGACCGGCTTCGATGATGAGTCTATACCACTCCCTCTTCAGGAATTAATGCTACTTCCTGATCGGGAAGTACTAGACTAGTGCAACATCTCACGGCGAACGGCTCCGCTCGTGGCGTTTCCTGATGATCCCGACCTATACCGAAAGTGATATCAAAACTCAATTCTTGATAGCATTACTTAATAAGGCGAATGAATTCAAACTTCAAAGTATAGCCGTCAACTACGTGGCCCCTCGCCAAGGGCAGCCACAGGCACAGTACAAGGTCAGTCTTTGAGGGGCCGGGCCGCTCTCAAATCTGATACCCATAACAGACAGGTGGCGGTAAAAAATATATCGACAACTTGGCAAGGTCTATCTGCCAATGGAAAAGCGCATTGTAGAACTGGAACATCTCTTACAGATGCAGTTATCGCGGATGCCCACTGCGCACCGCATAGGCACATTGGTCCGACTGGTTAGGTATCACTGAAGGAGTCATGGCTATCCAAAGTGCAGTCACCGGTAGAAATAAAGGAACCATAGGTTCAGCATCTGGGGCTTTGTTTCATGTCAAGTGACATCTCATCAAGCAGCACCACCGTAGCTCGGCACCCTGCAAGAAGCACTGTCGCTGCCTGGTAGATGTCTTGAAAAGTCACTGAGCTGAAAGTTTTCAGCCCCTAGAATTGAGATGTGACCAAAGCCTGTGATGCGGCAAGAAAATTGACTTACGGAGCATGTTGTGCAACCACACTGGTCTCTGGCCCCTGCCACCGCCGTAAAGTGATGCAATGTATACCCTCGACAGCGACGGCCTGAAAAGCTGTTGAGATGATGAGACACGTTTTACATTATGGGCGAATTCTATCGCGTTAATCCTACGTGAAAAATTGATTTACCAGCAGCGAATTCCAAGTACATTGTTCCAAGGCTGGGAGTCGAGTTGAGCGCAGCTGATTTCGGGCATTTAATGTCAGTCTCTTGAAGTGTACCCGGTGCACCAGATCCTGATGCTCCAAATACAATATTTGCAGACACTGCCCAATCCTCCAGAGCTGTACTGCTATAACCCGGGAGAGCACCAATTTCGGTCACACCCTTGCAAGGCGTAGAGACTGCCATCTATACTTGTACAATGCAGCCCCGATCCCAACCCGAGACCAGGTCAGATGAGATCGGAAAGCGCGACTGGGACTGTGGCTCATCCATCCATCTCCTCACCTGCGTTGAAAAAGCTGACTACTCAGTCCATTCGATTCTGATTAAAAGCCCGTGGCCTCGTTCTGGGTGTAGCTCCGACTTGCACATGAGTCTCGTCTTGAGCAACAAGAAAGACAAGATCACGATACGACGGAAGAAGCATTTACCGCCGCACCATGGAGGCCAAGTCCATGAAAGCTGGCGTCAGCGCCGGTCAAGTACACATCGGCACCCAGCCTGTGGAGCTAGGTATAGAGTCTCAACAAATTGAGCTCGAAAAAGTCATTCGACACAAATTTGACAAGCGAGTCCTGCCACTGGGTATTGCTGTGCACATATTGTCCACCATTGACCGCGGCAATATGAGTAACGCAGTAGTGCTTGGCCTGAGGGAAGATACTGATCTGTCGGGAACCCGCTTCAACGTTGTACTTGCTCTCTTCTTCGTCACTTACATATTGTTTGAGATACCCGCAAACCTCATGTGCCAGAAAGTTGGCCCTCGACTTTGGCTTAGTTTTATTACATTTGGCTTCGGTGTGGCGACTCTTTGCACATCATTTACGCACAGTTATGCAGCGGTCCTTGGCTGCCGACTTTTACTTGGCATGTTTGAGGCAGGTGAGTGCACTCTTCTCCCTTGATCCTCGCTCACCCAATTCGAATACAAGGATAAGCTAACGGTGACAAATGTTGGCTTTTTTAGGTGTTCAACCAGGCCTCCTCTATACCTACTCACAATTCTATCGGAGACATGAAATGGCCTCTCGCTGGGGGATGAAAGCCATTGGCGGATCCGTGGCAGGCGCTTTCGGGGGCCTGCTTGGTAGCGCTCTGGGCAATATCCCCAAATCTGGCATGTTTGAGCGTTGGCGGTGGATTTTCCTCGTCGAGGGCTTGGTCACCATTATTGTGTCTGCTCTCGTCCATTGGTATATGCCGGCGTCAGCGGCCGAGGCAAGCTTCCTCACCCAAGCCGAAAAGGAAGTTGCCATCAGACGAATTGACCAAGAAAATAAAATGATGGTTGGAGGACAAGATCTTGGTGCATGGAGTCTGCCTGTCATGAAGAGGGCGCTATGGAATGCAAATACGCAGCTGGTGTCGCTTGCGCTCATGATGACTCTGCTGTCAATGACAGCATTATCACTCTTCATGGTACGTGCCAAACCTGACTACTGTCATGCATCCAAGTTTTCAAGGCGACTGGTCTGACTGACATTGCCGTTTCAAAAAAGCCCTCGCTGCTGAAATCCATGGGCTATACGTCCACCCAAGCGCAATTGCTCACGGTACCGCCTTACACTGTTGCAGCATGCATCTGCATAGCGGCATGCTTTGCATCAGATCGATTCCAAACTCGCGGATTGGTGTTGGTGCTGCTGTCGCCTTTGATGATGGCCGGCTTCCTCATGCTGGCTCTTGTCCCATCAAGTGCTGTCCGCTATTTCGCCTTGTTCCTCACAACGTCGGCGACCTTTTCCTGCTCGCCGATCCTACTTGCTTGGGTGATGAGCAATTCGGCAGGGCCAAGTGTGCGAGTCATTGTGGGCGCTTATGTAGTTGGGGAAGGGAACATTGGATCTATCATCGCGACGTGGACGTACCTTGGCACGGACGCGCCTCGTTATGTGAAAGGTCATTTGGTGAACTTTGGGGGATCCTGCATTATGTTTCTCACGGTTGTAGTGGCCACACTGTATCTTCGAAGAGAGAATAAAGCCAGGGACGAGGGCCAGCGAGATCACAGGCTGGCCGACGCTACAGAGGATGAGAAATGGATGTTGGGTCATAGTCATCCCGAGTACCGTTTCACAGTCTAGTTGGTATAGATTGTGTTGAAGACGTGCCAGCCCCTAGTTGCAGTGGAGGCTGAAAGTAGGGCTGTTGGCGCTTGTGGCTTGTTACATCGAGTGACGATCTGGTTTCGTCGAATGATGCTTCGCGAGGCTCTACCCAGGCTCCTTCCTCACTTATCCTACACGCACCCAACTTTCAGGTTAGCATGGAGACAAGCATTATTTGTAACAAGTCGTAATTCGCGGGACCGTATGGGTATTCCATGCAACAAGGAGATGAGTTGGCGGAGCACGCGGGTTCGGCTGCAATTCTTTTCCTCGCCCACTCCCACTTGCTATCGCGCTCCGTTGAGCAGGCCATTGTCGCGCCATTTCGGTACAAGCATTGTAGGGCTACCCAGTATAGCATAGAAACCGCATCGCCACACCAAAGCTTTGTTGGCGTTCTCGGCATGCTGGTCAAAATGGGGGCCGCTTTGGTCTTTGCTGTTGAGTCTGCATCAGTACAAACGAGGCTTTGGAAGCGCCCGCTTTCCGGCGCCTTTTTAGCGGCCCCACAAGCTGCCAGTGGCGGTTGGTCCCTTGCAACCTTGTTATCCCAGTTGTTGACGAGCTATTACCTACTATAAGTAATCTGCTAAGAGCCACGGAAAGATGGTCTGATACCTTTATTAGTAGGGCATGTCCAGATCATGGTTGATTGCTCCGTCGTATGTGTTGCTCCGTCGTGTGTGTTGCTGGATGTGTTGTCGGCTAAACTGTTTGTTAGATACACAGTAGTATTAACTATAAATTCTGACTGTTTACAACGTTCACGACCACCCCCTAGAAAACGTCATTTACATAACAGACAGAGCCACATTACAGCAATCACAGCCTTTTCAATATTAGACCACTTTTTGCCGTTTTATTCTTATTCTTTTATTTTTGTCTTTTTTCTTTTTTTCACTCTTCCCTTTTCTTCTTCTTTTTCTTCTTCTTCTTCTTCCTCTTCATGCTGTCATTAGAACCAACCCGGAATCTTTGCTATGGCTCACTCGATGTAAGCTACCATGCTCTCGCCTAATAGAATTAAGTCTACTAACACTGGAAATCCAGCGCTGTAGACACCCTCATCATCGGTGCCGGTCCGACAGGTATGACTGCTCTGACGGTCTCACAATATACCCCTCGCAACAGCTAACTTGGAGATAGGTCTCGGGGCTGCCAAACGACTGCACCACATTGCAAGTGGACCAACTTCCCGTCGCTCTCTTCGCTAACCTTTCTTGTCTTTGACGACAGGGACACCAATCGTGGCTGATTGTCGACTCCAATCCTATTCCCGGGGGTCTCGCTTCCACAGATGAAACTCCTGAAGGCTTTGTAAGTTGGTCATTCTCCAGCCTGCCCTAGGCTCATGATGTAGATGACGCTCACATGGTAGACAGCTTTTCGACGTTGGTGGCCATGTTGTCTTTTCCCACTACAAGTATTTCGACGACGCTTTGAATGAGGCACTTCCAAACCCAGAGGATTGGTTCGAGCACCAACGTGTATGCTATGTCCGCTTCAGAGGTCAATGGGTCCCCTATCCATTCCAAAACAACATTGCAGCGCTGGACAAGCACGAACAGGCGCTCTGCATGGAGAGCATCATTGATGCCGCACTCGAGGCCCGAGTGCGCTCGCCAACCGACAAGCCGGCGAATTTTGATGAGTGGAATTTGCGCAATGTTGGACAGCGCCTGACGGAGATTTTTATGAGACCATACAACTTCAAAGTCTGGGCGGTTCTCCGACGACCAAGGTCCGCTTCATCCCTACATTCACCGTGGACCACCACACACTGATGTTTTTACGCACCAGATGAATGCCTCTTGGGTAGGCGAACGAGTTGCAAGCCCAGATGTAAAGCTCCTCGCTCACAATGTTATCATGGGAAAAGTTGCTGGCTCGTGGGGTCCGAATGCCACTTTCCGCTTTCCCGCACACGGAGGTACGGGTGGCATCTGGAAAGCCGTCGCAAAGACGCTGCCGCCTAGTCGAGCACGCTTCGGCGCCTACGGCGCGGTGGTCAAGATTGATTCCGACACCAAGACCGTTCAGCTCCAAGATGGTAAGTGGATTCCTGTCAAGCTACACAGTAGGCATTGCTTATCGCTTTTGAACAGGTACTGTAGTCAAGTACAACAACCTTATCAACACCATGGCGCTGGATACGCTGGCCACGGTTATGCAAGATACCAAGCTGGCACAAATATGCAAAAGTCTTTCCTACTCGTCAACTAATGTTATTGGCATTGGTCTCCGTGGAGCCCGGCCCGATCGCATCGGTGACAAGTGCTGGGTAAGCTCTTTTCTAAGCTCTGCACACCGCACTTGCATACTCATCTGCCACAGTTGTATTTTGTAGCAGATGATTGCCCGTTTTATCGCGCGACCATATTCTCCAACTACTCCCCGAACAACCAGCCCACTGAGTCTACCAAGCTTCGTACGATACGCCTCGCCAACGGAACAGAGCCAAAGACCACCACGCCTCAGCCCGGACCCTATTGGTCCATTATGCTGGAAGTATCCGAGTCTGCTTACAAACCGGTTAATCACGGCACTTTGGTGGATGATTGCATCGCGCAGCTTATTGACAATGACATGGTTGATGCAGAGGATGAAATTGTGAGCATATACAGCCGTCGCTTTGATCACGGCTACCCGACACCCTCTCTGGAGCGTGATGCGGCGCTGGCGGAAGCGCTGCCACATCTTGAAAACAAGGATATTCTATCGCGGGGCAGGTTTGGGGCCTGGACGTATGAAGTCGGGAACCAGGATCATAGCTATATGCAGGGTGTCGAAGCCGTGGATCGCATTCACAACGGTGCCGTTGAACTTACGCTCGGCTACCCCGACTTGGTGAACAGACGTGCCAATTCAGAGCGTCGACTTCCTGGCTTCAGTGACTAGATTCGAGACTTAGTTACTAGAGTTGGTCTTTTTCAGAAAACGTCTGATAGCTTAGGGTAAACAGGGCACCTGCGCAAGCTTACCAGTCCATCTCGGAAGCAGTGATCGTACAACTACTAGTCTGTAGTCGTTTGCCACGGTCCGGTGGCCGTGAACGTGCCAATTCAACTCCTGAAGGTTGGAGAATTATCGTTTTCCAGGTCAAAAAAATCGCCTTCTCTGAATAATGTAACCCGAAAGAATGGCCGAAAATGCAGTAAATGCCGCGTTTCGGCGACGTCGTGTTTCTTGCCTCAGTGATGCGTAACGGTAGGTCATCCACGAGCACTACTGCAGCAGAGAAGTAAAACTCTTCAGAATCTATCTGGTCACAGAGTTGCGTACCTGATTTCCAGATTCTCGGAATTTTGGCACACAGGAAAGTCGGCGCAACTTTAGATGACCTCGGCACAGAACGTACGAGATTCCTTCCAGTTGCTTGGCGAGTATTGGTACCGAAATCCTCCTCGCGGCAGGCAGATGCGCCCATGCGGACCAATATGCATATGTAGCTCGATTCGTGTGATGGGGGCAGCTCTCGCAACCAGCCAAGCAGCTGGGCTAGCGGCATCGTTGTATGTTGCTGGTGGCACCGACTACAATCTGGGCATTGAAGCTGTCTAGGCTTGCTTGCGGGCTGAGGGCGCGTCGCCTGAGCTCAGCTCGAGGAATTAATAGGCTGCGGCAAGCTGCGAGGGTGCTCGTACTATTTTCTGATATCCATCTTTCCTTTCCTTTTAGTCCTTCTGTTCGTCGTTATTTTTTTTTCAAGCAATCCCCTCCGCCCCGTCGCCTCGGCCCATCGGCTCCGGCGAAAGGTACACGACCTGCGCCTCCTCAAGTTGTTCGCTGACATTTTCATCCGGATCCTTGGCGGAACTTGCACGCTTGGGCTGGGGTGAAAGTCATGTGGCAGTAAATGCATTGCCAATTCGGGGCAATTGGGGCGCTTTGCGCGACCATGTCCGTCCACGCGGCCGTCGCATGCCAGTTGTCGTCCCCTGGTCCGAATTGTTTCGGCGGTTTACAAGACTGGTAAGCCCGGGTGCCACTATCACTAGTTACGCAGACACGGAAATACATGCCTTTGCCCGGACCCTCGGAGCCGTTGGAGAGGGACGACGGCGTGTGGAACAGTTGCAATTAGGATTTCATGCAAGCTGTGCAGCGCCCGTGTCTGGGGGCTGCATAACCGTCTTCCTCGTTCTACACCATTCGATGCAGGGAAGTGGGCAGTAAACGAAGCGGCATGCTCAACGCCAATGTATATTTCTCTTCTCCGTTGCCTCGGATTTAAAACATCATCAGGCGACGGGGGCGGGAAGAGGCCGGTTCAAGGCGCTACCAGTGGACCGATCACTGTGCACACGGCGCAGTGCATGGCATTCGATATCGGGTCCGAAGCAGAATCCTTGAACCCCCCCATGAGGCTAGATTTGAAGCCTCATTTACGCCCCATCTCGGAATCGATCGGGTTTGACATTATAGGGCGGCGTGGGCTGACTCCTGCTATGTCTGGTGCAGATGTCTACTTTACTTCAAGTAGATTCCATAGTCATGAGCGGACTATGGCTGGAGTAGACAAAGTTGACTGTTGCCTCCATCCTGTAGTCAAAGCCTGACTCCATTTTCTGTCAAAACTTGCATGCATGTAAAGCACTGGGCTCCATTACCCCAAGTGCAGTATCCAGCATACTTATCACATCCAGCACACATAGGGCCAATCAATTGACTGCAGGGTGATGGGCTCTTGAGCCATTTCTCAATCTGTCTACAGCGGCCACAGCCGCTCTCCTTCAATTATGCAGCTCTCCAGTCCCACGTAAAAGAAAACAGGGTTACAACTTGCTGTATCGAAACTCGGCTCTGTGAGCTGCATCAAGTCCGACCCAGCAAAGGTCGGGTACGGCTGGCGCACCCCCGCATCTGGCAGGGCAGAAGAGGAGACCGGGAAGCGTCACATTTTGCCAACTATAGAACTATCCCCACCATATACATAGGCCGTTAGGAGCACTTCCGATGCGCCGAAGAACTCGACTGTCACCGGGTGGTGGCTGCATATGGCTGCATATAGACCATGCTACAGCAGGCCATGAACTCATCGTAGGCATCTGTGCCATTGCATAATTGATATGGCTTAAGCTCACGCCCAAGTTGTTGGGGCTTTTGTTTTGTTTTTGTTAGTAATTCTTGACCTGCAAGCGATCAAAGTAAGGTGTCCGGTTAAGGAACGAGACAACTCTTCCAACCTGCTTTGGGTTATCCGTAACCAACATGGTGACAGAATATGCAAGGCTCGTAAGCTAAATGGCATGTTCAGACCCGGTCTGTACAGTACATTTATGCCGATGTTTATGCCGTACGAGATCAGGCTGCATCTGACTCTCCTGTGACCGAATCACAGCGTTCAATCATGTGGGCTGAGGAAGGAATATTGAGGGAGGCTGATATCATGCACCGGAAGAATTCAAATGTAGACCTGCCCGAGACTAAAGCCTGCCATCAATGATGATATCCATCACAGCTCAATAGGCCAGGATTAACTGGAAGCCGCCGTCTTATCCGAGACATGATATACAGGTCATGTACGAGAGTCGAAAGGTAGCTTCGCTCGCATGTAATGTGGAAAACCCCCTCTATTGTATAAGGATCACACGTTGTGAGTATAAAGAGGCTCTCTTCCCCAGTCTCAATTGAAGCTTTCCAACTCCATCAAAGAACCTAGTCTACTTCAGCAAACTTCCGAAACTTTCAACTCCATCACCCCTTTCAAGTTCATCACCTCTTTCAACATGAAGCTGTTTTCCACCATCGTCGCTATTGCCATGGGCGCTGCTGCCGTTTCTGCTGCCGCTGAACCCATTGAGAAGCGCTGCATCCAGAACGGTGCTGGTTGCAAGGCTGATGGCTCCTGGGGCATCTGCTGCTCTGGCTTCTGCCTTCAGTACCAGGGCGTAAGTTTCACGATGCTACTGTACACCATTTACCCAATGCTGATTGTTATTTGGCAGGCATCCTCTGGCGTGTGCAAGTAATCTTCATTGATATGAGAACTTCATGGCGCCGCACCAGGGATCCGTGGCGTACATTTCTGGCGGAGTGAGACAAGACCAAAACTGAGTTAGTTAGTATAAGAGCTATATCGTTTCGCATCAAGTACGGGTCAGATACTTCAGTTACCCCAATGCAGCATATACTTTCTAACAGCTCGATGAATCTACTTTCCCCAGTGTGCTGTAGAGTGTACCTTGGAGTCAGAATACAAAGACCAGCATCATACCAAGCTGTAGCAAAATTGGCCTCTGCATCTAAAATCGGCCTGAAGTCTAATGTCGATAGATTCCCACTTTGTTAAATTTTCCATTTCCAGTGAGAAAAGAGGAATCCAAGTTGCTCGCCGCAGAACCAGCTCCATTGGCTCATCGCCATTGCCACATAGCGCCCCAACTGGCGCAAAAAAATGTCAGAGGGCGTACAGATACCAGCCATAACATCAAAACCTTGCGCCTTCCCCACCACGTACAAAAGCTCTGCCTTGGACTAGTCAAACAGAATCTCCGTCTTCAATTTGCAACCAGGGCCTTGTCTCGTATACACACAATGCGTCCTGCTGTGCGATTGTCCCAGATCGGACATGGCCCGCGACGGTACTCGGCCGCGGCGCCTATACTGCGCATCAACGCGGCTCGTCTGCACGAGACGCTGCACCACACCTGCCAATGGGGCTCAGCGAACCGCTACGGCGAGTAGGCCACCCATCCCTGCCTTTGTAACTACCTGAAAAGATCTAACATGTGAACGAGGGGCCCAACACAGACGGGCATGAACCGTCTCGCGCTGACAGACGATGACATGGCGGTCCGGGAGTGGTTCCGCGGCGCCATGGAGGATCTGCACGCCAAAGTCACCGTCGACCAGCTCGGCAACATGTTTGCCCAGAAAACAGGCAAGGCCAAGTCGTCAGCGCCCATGATTGCCATGGGGAGCCACCTAGACACACAGCCGCGCGGGGGCCGGTATGATGGTATCCTGGGCGTGGTGGCGGCTGTGGAGGTGATGCGGACGCTCAATGAAAACAACTACGAGACGCACTTTGACATCGGCGTCGTAAACTGGACAAAGTATGCTATACGCTGCAAGTGACAAAAGAGTGGCAAGATGCTGACCAGGGTCCAGTGAGGAGGGCGCGCGGTTTCCCATCTCCATGATGGCGTCTGGCGTCTGGGCGGGCAAGATCCCGCTCGACACAGCCTGGAACACGCGCGACGTCTTCGACTCTAGCAAGACAGTCAAGTCAGAGCTTGTGCGGCACGGTCTCATTGGCTCCATGGCTTGCTCCCACGAGGTATACCCCCTCGGCGCGCATTTTGAACTTCACATTGAGCAGAGCCCTGTCTTGCAAGACACGGGTAGGAGAATCGGCGTCGTGCAAGGCTCGCAGGCGTATCAATGGTTCACCATTCACGTCACGGGTCGGGACTCGCACACGGGGACTACGCCCTTGTACATGAGAAGCGACCCGTTGCTCGCGGCGGCCAAGATGATATCCCGCGCCCATGACATTGCCAAGAGCCACGGGGCGTTGGCGTCGACGGGTATCTTCAAGATTCCAGCGACGTCGTCGACAAACACCATTGCCGCGAATGTCTCATTTTCTATGGACGTGCGGCATCCCGAGGATTCCGTTGTTGCAACTGTCGTGGAGGAAATTAACAAGTCTTTTGCCAAGATTGCCAAGGAAGATGGCAAGGGCGTGAGCTACATGACGAAGCTGGACACGTATTCGCCTGCGGTCAAGTTCGACAAGGACTGTATTCGGGCGGTCGAGAACGCGGCGAACAAGGCTGTTGGAAAAGACGGCTGGAGCCATCTCACGAGTGGCGCTGGGCACGACAGCGTAAATACGAGCAAGATATGCCCGACAACCATGATTTTCGTACCATGCAAGGATGGCGTGAGTCACCATCCAGAAGAGTATACCTCACCACAAGACTGGTAAGTGCTGCCCGGTGTGAAACTCATGGGTCTTAGAAAACTAACATGAAAATAAAGTGCTCTTGGCACGCAGACCCTCTTGGATGCCGTGGTAGGATACGACCAGTTCAAGGCGAATCAGTGTTTACGGAATTAACCTAGGCTGACAGTGATGGCGTCAAGTGGCGCCGTGACATGCCGATGGGTTAGAATGTGGGGATCAGCTTCATGCAGTCAGGGTTTGTATTGTAGACTTATTAGAACTTGCAAAAAAATTCGATCAAGATGGCAGACATTGCGCTAGAAAATAGGCTCAGGGATGAAATCAAGAGCAGTCCTCACGCAGAAGCTCGTCCGCACACCGTCGACGAATCCACCAGGCAATGTGTCCGCTGTGGCCTTGGTGGCGGCGGATCAAATTCGACAATTGATACCGGAAAGCGACATCTCCACCATCAAGACCGGTCCACACATCATAAATGTCGTCGCTGTAATTCGCTCAGGACGCCGCGGAAAGCGACTCGTTTTCAGTGGCCACCTTGGCATGTATCCGACCGGCGACGCTGGGCGCTGGACTCTAGGTCCATTCAGCGGCGAACTCAGCAGTGATGGCAAGCACGTCTATGGGCGCAGGGTGTCGGACATGAAAGGTGGCATCACAGCGTCCATCATTGCGGCCCAAGCTCTCTCTCGTTGCAAGGAGAGCTGGAACAGCGACGTGGTAATTGCACTGGCTGGGGATGAGGAGCCATGGGCAAGCTTGGCTCGGCGCATCTCATTAAGCATGTCGCAGAGGTCGGGGAGGCGGATGCCATGATATGCGGCAACGCTGGGTCACCGATCATCGTGCGGACGGGCGAAAAGGGACTGTTGTGGCTCGAGGTCGTGGCTCGAGGTCGAGGCCAGCGGGAAGGCGGCACATGGCGCTCATGTTCACTGAGGTAGCAACGCAATTGACCGGCTGATGGCAGCACCTTCGCAACTCAAGTCCTTGGAGAAACTCGAGATTTGGCCCGCGAAAGAGGTCGAGGACGCAATCGCGGCGGCCAAGCCTGTGTCGGAGCCCCTAGGAGGACCGAGCGAGGCGGCGGTTTGGGGGAGCATAATGGTGAATATCGGCACGATATCCGGCGGGACGTCGACAAACCTAGTGGCAGAGACGGCATCTGCATCGTTGGACATTCGGCTGCCGATGGGCCTGTCCACGGCTACACTGATTGAGCAGATCAAGCGAATACTAGAGCCAGCAGATGGGAAAAGACACAATATCGCGCGGGCCTACGAAGTATCATGGACGCCGCAAGACGAGGAGATTACACGGCACGCGTTGGAGGTGACAAGGCTGATGGCGGACGAACAGGCGGTGGTGAATTATGCTAGTCGAGGCTTCTGATGCGCGGTTATTTTTAGAGCGGCGGGGATCCCGTCGGTGGTAATTGGGCTGACGCCTCACAACATGGGGGGGGGGGGCGGATGAGTATGTTGAGGTTGCAGAGCTGGTGCAAGTGGCGCAAATTCATGCCTTGACTGCGTATAGGTTTCTGAAGACGTAGTTGTGCAGATGGTGGCACAAGTATAGATGAAAACGAAATGCATTGGCTATTTTGATTGCCGCTTGCGAGAAGCCATCTGTGAGAAGCCATCTGTGAGAAGTAGTGCGTCTCGGTTGGCCTTCAAGGTTCCCCGTCACGGATTTCGTTACCGACGGTATTCATCTAATCCGTACATCAGTCTCAAAAGCAGGGCCAAGGATGGATCGGCCAATTCGTACACGAGGCCGGGCGAGGGCACAAGGCGGCGAGGTCCATCTGCGAGACTAGTTAGTTAGCAGGGTAGGATATGCCGATGCATCCGCCGTGGAGACAGGAGGTGTTAGCGTTGACGTGGGCTGTTGCCCTGTGGGTGTCGGCGTACATTTGACGGTTCAGGTATCAAGACAGGAGAACTTTATGGCTATCGTGAGCTAATAATTAGAATGGAACTCGCCAATGACTCAGGTTGGTAGTTGGCCGGTTCTTGTCGGCTACATCATTCGAAAGCGGGCAGCAAACGGGGCCCAGAGATGCGGCGATGGGGTATTTAGGTGGTCGCATGATTATCAGATTAAAAATGATACCGAAAACATGTAATTAGAAGCAGAACCATGCGGGGACTGTGGGATAGAAAATTGGCAGTGCGCAGAACAAAAGTTGTGCGCAATGCCGCAAAGGGATGCAGTAATGGGAATGTTGCAGTAGAAGCTGACATGGGAGAAGTAGAGAGAAGTTGCAGTGAATGGCGACCTGGACACAGTGGGCCAGAAATCGCGGAGTCAGCACCAGGGGGCGTTTAATTGTCGGCCTGATTCGTAGGTTTTGTCGGTCGAAAAGCGGGGGAAGTCTGCTATCAGCCAATCAATGGCCATAGCAGCCGACTAATCAGTCACAGGGCAAGAATGGGCCACAGCCTCTAATAGCGCACCCTTTTATAGTAGATATAGGTAATTCTATAGAAATCGTAAAAATATATACTTTCATTTTTTATATTCTAGAGTATCAGTTAGGGGATCGTGGTTAGGGATTAGAGTCGTAGTATCTTAGGT
Organism: Beauveria caledonica; assembly: GCA_030777785.1. Lineage (NCBI taxonomy): Eukaryota > Fungi > Ascomycota > Sordariomycetes > Hypocreales > Cordycipitaceae > Beauveria > Beauveria caledonica. The sequence continues at coordinate 17,019 of JAPFSE010000222.1, read as the reverse complement.
ATTTTAATGGTGGCCGACAAAACCCTGTGCAGCAGGCCGACAATTGATAGCGCCCGTCAGCACCAGCTTGTGGCCAGGTGTCCTGCCAGATGGACTTTTTACCCTTCTTTTCGAGATTCCCACAAAGACCTATAATAATTGCGTTGGCATTGCGACAAGTCCTTCCTTGGTACTATTAATAGCTATATATTTTTGAATCGATTCAATACCGGTACGATAACTACCTACTATCCAGAAGGAATTACCTCTAACTATCAAGTCAAGTTGTGGACAAAAAACATGGCGCTAGTCTAACTACCTGCAACCACCACTGATCATTGCGGGTTTTTTGTCCACCGAGTGCTAGTTCAATGGAATCGGTACCCCCGTATCCGCAGCTTGCCTGGGCCCCCAAAAGCCCGCTAAACAGCCAAACAGTGGGCTTGGCGTGCGACACGACACGAGGGCCACGCAATGCCCTTTTTATTTTAATTCTCATTATTTTTATCTCTTAATTTTTTCCCGCAAGCTTTTTTTTTCTCTGGTCCCCAGCCAGCTCCAGCCAAAACAAGAGCCCAGCCCAGGTCCCTCCATTCGTTCTAGTAAAAAGACGCTCACGGCCGTCCTCCGCTCCTCTGTCCTCTCGAACTTCCTCCTCTCGACTCAACAAGCGAAAATGGCCTCTCTCCACACATAGAAGCCAGCAGCATCTCATTCCCTCTCTTACAAGATTCACATATTGCCATTACACGCAGCGGCTGGCCCACTGCACCGGTCCAGTAGCCGTAATTATGGAGCGTTTGGACGAAAAAGACCTGGCGACGGTCCCTGAAATCGTGGCAGTGCAACAGCCCGATGCCGCCTCCGCCTCGGACATGGACATGGAGCTAGCCTCTGCACCACCAACACCACCACCACCACCACCACACCATCGTACTCATCCTCATCCAGACCTCGCCAAAGAACAAGACGCCACCGAGGACGCATCTGGCATCACCGAGATCACCGAGATTCCCTACCAGCACCGCGTCCGTCTCGCCAAGGATCACGCCTCAGGCACCTACGCCCCTGTCCTAGAGCAGCGCTTCCGCAACAACCTTCGCCTCGCCGTCGGCTTTCTCGAGCTTGCCAACGCCGGCGACTTTGCCGCCAATGTCTGGAACCAGATTCCCGTTCCCGTTTATGCCATTGTCTGCATGGCCATCGGTGCCACCGTCGCTGGCATCCTCTCCTTATTTGCTTTCGACGATGCTCGCTACTCGTGGCGCAACGTCGTCTTCCTCCGCCGCCAGCGCGCCCAGCTAAAGGAAACGCTCGAACGTCGAGAATCCCAGGGGCAGAGCAGCCGCGATGTCAGGGTCCTGCTTGAGCTCAATCTTCGTGAGCTCGGCTGCGAGACCATCAACCGCTTCGGCATGGATGCCATGATGGGATTTGGTGCTGTGCTTATCTGCATCGGCACCTACATGGCCATTGGCGGCGCCAACAAGAAAGTTTGGCTGACTAGTAATATCTTGTCCGGCTATCTCGGAAACGCCCCGATTGCCTTGTACGGTCTCGTCAACTCTGGCTGGGCCGCCTATCTGGCCATCAAGACCGAGGGTCACGTCAAGGCCACCGCCCGCGCCCTGCCCGGCTCGCTCGAGTACAGTCTCGTTGAACAACGCGCAAAGAAGCTGCAACTTTACTGTGGAATCAACGGAGCCATCACTCTCGTTGGAGGTGTCGCATCTATGCTGACTGCCACACGATGGTGGGCATATGTCATACTCATCCCAGTCATTGTCCTCTCCTTTACCTGCAACTGGTTCTGGCGGACGAGACTTGGCTACAGCCACGACGACATGCGCCAGATGCCCGATATGGACATTGAAAAGCTATCCAAAGTCCTTCGCTTCGCCGCCGAGGCACGGACGGGCCTCGCGCGCAACGCAGAGCTTGCCAAGAAGGATTTGGTACAACAAGCCGCCACCCTACCCCAGGCGCTCGATCTCATTGACACTTCGGGTTTGCTCGAGGCATTCTGTATCAACGTCGTCTCCGACAGCCGGCTCTGCTACGCCCTGTGCGATCCCGACGCAGAGCAGGTTGAAATCTCTTTGGCCGACATTGCTGCTCTTCCCTCCACCCTCCACCCTGCTTTGCTGGAAGCCGCGCATGACTGCTTACGCTCCGCCGGCGTGTCTCGATATGCTCACCTCGAGCGCTTCAGCGCCGAGTTGCTCGGCATCTATCTTCATCAATCCCAATCATCCGCGGATCTGGAATCGGCACACAAGTAGGGAACTTTGCGATGAAAATGAAAGGCATTACATCGCACACTTCTGCAGCTAATAATATAGACATATATACAGCCTATGAATAGCATCACATCCATCAATCATTCGACACTAGGATATCATTGCCGTTTTGTCGTGCTTGCGGACGTTGAAATTTTAGACCTTTGAAACTTGGCACGAGGCAAAGTATGAGCTGTCGTTGATGTAGATCTCGACGTGGCCAGGAATACGAAAAACCTCGGCCAAGGAAAATGCAGAGAATTTTCCTTGAGCACAGAAAGTACGCCCAATCAGAAGGTGCTTCGCGCAACTTGCTTGTCAGCATGGGGCGCTGCTTGCTGCTGTAAGAGCCGGAGCCCCGTTGACGCGCCAATGGGTGATGTCATGGGAAAAACAAGGTCAGCCAGCCATAACAATACCGGCCAGATGAAACTGCTGTGGCTTACTGGGTAGCTGTTTGTCGGGTTCCCACTAGCGCTGATTGCTTAAAAATACGGCGAATCCTCATAAACACATATCGACGCCGCTGCTGATATTCTACTCCTTTCCCGCGTGGCTGGCATCAGAACCAAGCCCGCTCGGGAGCACGACAGCAAAGCTCCGAGACACTTCTGCACCAGCACACCGAAACCATGAAGGTCAACACGGCGCTAGCCATCTTGGCAGCTGCTGGGATCGGCAGGGCAGCCCCGGCTCCCACGCCAGCACCGACGCCAAGCCGGCTTGTCTCTCCAGGTCACGATGCTGCTACTGCTCCCGAGCCAACGCCCGTACCCGCTTTGCAGCCGCAGGCCCGCGGTCTCGGCGATGATTTGTCCACCTACGTCAAGAGTCTGGGCAGCGAGATTGATAGCAAGATCTCTTCGTTTGTTGACTCGGGCTTACTCAACTTTCCACACGGCTTCCCAACAGGCACCGCCGTAGAGAGCTCCCTAGGCATCACTGCTGGCGCGCTGGACGCGCAACCTACACGAGTGCTCAATCTACCGTAAGAAATGTCTGTGCGGAAGTCTAGCCAACGCAATACACTAACGTGATGTCGACGCAAGTGCCTACGCCAACTGGACCAACGACGGCTGGAGCGTGTGCGTCCACGGCAACGTCTACAAGGTGCCCGATGTGGCCCAAGAAAAGATTGATGAGCTCGCCGATGTATTTCTGATTGGCACAAGCGTCAAGGACCTCGGCGATGACGAGAAGAAGCAAGCACGCAATTTGACGCGAGAGATCTTTGTTGTGCAGCAGGGTCACCAAAATGTGACTGTTGAGTTTGCCGTCCGCAGTAGCAACTCATCTGCTCCACGTGGAGGCGCCTATGTCAATGCCGTGAGTGCAGTTCAGCCGATACCAAGCCCAATCTGCATTCCAGTATTAACCCTTCTTCTTCTGTTTGCCCTTGCAATAGAAAGCCGGCGGACAAGAGATTAAGCTACCGTTTGAAACAACGACCGAGGGCGATTTCGATGTCTTTGTTGCGCTTCGAAACGAATCGAGCAAAGCCAATAATACAAATTCCTATCTTTTGCCGGGCAATGCGACGACGAAAATACAGGCCCTCGACATGCACGTCAAGGGCACTGACACGGGCAACGCGACAGCCTACCTCGTCCCTCCACGCGGCGTGACCGTGGTCTCGGACATTGACGACATTCTGCGTGTAACTAAAATCTACAAGCCCAAGGAAGGGCTCCTCAACTCGTTTGCGCGGCCCTTTGTCGCGTGGGAGGATATGCCCGTCATCTACAGCAATTGGTCCTCGTCGGCCATCTCTTCGCTACACTTTCACTACCTCACGACGACGCCTGAGCAGGGGACGCGGCCCTATATGGACTTTATCTTTAGGACGTACCCCGCGGGCTCGTTTGATACGCGGCCACTGAATTTTACCAATGTCAAAGAGACGCTCCAGATTCGCCGCTACCTTCTTGACAGGCTTTTCCAGACGTTTCCAAATCGCACGTTTGTGCTCGTCGCCGACACGAGCAACGCTGATGTGATGAAGGCGTATCCGGCCATGTACAAGGACTACCCTGGGCAGGTAAGCTGCATTCTTCTGCGCAACACCTCGGCCACAGACGCCGATGACAAGCTGCCGTACGATACCGAGGGGTTCAAGGACATTCCGCAGGAAAACTACATGTTTTTCAAAGTCCCGAATGACTTGACAGGGTTGGATATCGAGAATGGGCACTGCTTGAACACCTCCATTGTCCAAAATGTCACTTTTGGCGAGCAGGGACTGCCTCTGGGCCTCGGCAAGAAGAAGAGCGACGCAGTTGGCGGCATGATTTCACCTGGCTACGCACTTTCAGCCGTGGTTTTTGTCGCCACTCTAATGCTGTTTTTGTAAATTTAATTCAAGAGAGCATGTACACGACTATGCTGCACAGCCTGGCAATCAATGATGACGATTCCTGATTTAAAGTATGCGTCCCCCATCTTTCAAGATGATAAGTGAAATGTCCCACCAATCAGCGAACTCGCTTTGCTTCCCCAGACGCAAGCCGATTTTGGGTGAGTTTGAACCCTAAATATCTCTGCATTACACGCAGGCTGTCAGCGTTTGATAGGCAGAGACGGGTCTTGCGCCAGAACCAGCAAGCCATGTACGCAGGTACTGACACGGCTTGCAGTAAACATCACCATTTCACAGCAGCAGCACGCATCTGCCCTGCTCTCGATTCTTTTTGTGCTTATAGTTTATCAGTCTGGTCAACCATGTCTTGCAGTAACTTGTACGCAGAACGGCGCACACTATTACGAGTTCCTTGTCCTGCAATGCATAATCCGCATAATCCCGGTCGCACCCCCGCCCGTTACGCATAGCAGCCACGAAACGTGCAACGATGTAGGTGCAACATGGGGACCTCTGCGTCTGCTGTGACAATATCACGCCCAAACACATTCTCGCGGCTAAATCTATCAGCGAGATTGACTTTGGAATGATGTTTTCGATGCCAAGCTCTGGCTTACAGTGTCCTACACGTGATGCGGAGTCTCCGCCCGCTCCGCATATACGCTCGATGTTAAGCGGCGACATCGGTGATGCGAAGTGTCGCTTCAGCTCCCCTCATCCTCCCACTGGCACTTTTACCGCGCAACATGTCGGACACGACCATCTTCGTTAATGGACACATTTATAACTCGTCGCTTGACGACAATGCACAGCCCCCCGTCTTTGCCGAGTGCATGATTGTTGCCGACGGCGTGATCCGCCATGTCGGCTCCCAGACGGACGAGCCCATCCGAGCCGCCCTGTCCTCGGGCGCCACCACCCAAGACGTCGCCGGCCGCTACATCCTGCCTAGCTTCATCGACGGCCACCTGCACCTCCTCATGGTTGGCCAGGCGCTGCAGAAAATCAGCCTCGACCACTGCAAGACGCTCGCCGACGTGCGCGCCGCCATTGCCGCTGGTGCAGCGGCCAATCCCACAGCCAAGCGCCTCTTTGTGCGTGGATGGATGCACTCAATGACGCCCGAGGGCGTGGACTGCAGCACGCTAGATGACATTGATTCGAGGCCCATTTTTGTCGACACCAAGGATCTGCACTCGACGTGGTGCAACAGCGCAGGACTCGCCGAAATTTGCCAGCTCATGGGCTTGTCGGACGCATCACCGGATCCTGCTGGCGGTACCCTCCAGCGCGACGCCAATGGGAAACTAAACGGCGTCTTTAATGAGGGTGCCGTCTTTCAGGTGATATGGCCATTTGTTGCCACCGTCGCGTCCATGGAGGAAAAGAAGGCCTCTATCCGCGAAGCCATTGTGCACTTCAACAGCGCCGGCTATACGGGCATGGTCGACATGGCCATGGACGACAACATCTGGGATCCGCTCATTGCTCTGCGCAAGGAAGAAGGCCTCGGCGCCATGCGTATCTCTGCGTATTGGCTCATGAAGCCCAACGAGTCCCTCGATGAGATCCTGTCGCAGGTCGACCACGCGGCGGACATGGCGCGCCAGTACAATGCCACCACCACGCCAGACTGCCGCGTTGTCGGCGTCAAGGTCATATGCGACGGCATCATTGACGCGTGCACTGCGTCTCTTACGAAGCCCTACTCAAACGGTGAGAATCCGGACTCGCTGTGGTCCGAGGCCGTGTTGCACAAGGTGGTGGCCAAGGCTCATGGGCTGGGCCTGCAGGTTGCGCTGCACGCCATCGGTGACCGCACCATCAAGATGGCTATTGACGTGCTGGAAGCCAACACGGACGCCTCGCGCCGCCCGCGCATCGAGCACCTGGAGCTGTCCTCCCCCGAAGACGCCCTGCGCCTCGGCAAGCTGGGCATCACGGCCTCGATTCAGCCCGTACACTCGGACCCCGCCATCCTCCGCGCATGGCCCAAGCTCATTGGGGCGGACCGGTGCACCCGCGCCTTTGCGTACCGCGAGTTTGTCGACGGCGGGGCCACCCTCGCACTGGGGTCCGACGCGCCGACCGCGCCGCACCTCCCGCTGCCGAACCTCTACGTGGCGACGACGCGGAGGTCGTACAGGGAGCCCGGGTTGGAGACGGTGGTGAATCCCGAATTCGCGCTGACGGTCGCGCAGGCCATCTCGGGCGCAACGCACGGGTCAGCGTATTCGTGCTTCGCGGACGACGCTACGGGTAGTCTAGAGGTCGGGAAGAAGGCGGATTTCGTGGTGGTGGATATGGAGCCGACGCCGGAGAAGCTGATAAACGGTGTGGTGGAGGAAACTTGGTTTGAAGGACGGAGGGTGTTTAAACGGGAGTAGGTGAGTTGTAGGTGACAGATGATCTTCAGAGGCGATGATTCTTGAATGGTGGGAAGTGTGTAGGTGAGGTGGGGGTGGAGGCAGGCACCTTTATGGACAGCAGTCGCCTGAACAGTTTGACTATGAATAGATGGAGGATTGTCTTGGTAGAGAGGAACAGATTGGAAGTACTTTGTGCTGTGAGGCTCAATCTCGTGCGCTCGGATATCAGGCAGTTCTGTAGAGCATGGTCATACTTTTCATTTCATCTAAGCCTCAGTCTGCGTTGTCTTGCGACATGACATGTATTGTATAATGGTAGAGAGCAGGCAGAGAGGAGAGCAATATCCAATCGACTGACTTGGCCATGAGATGAAACCCGAGGCACAAGAAACGCCATGTTGAATTCAGGTCATCCGCCGCTTTCATCAACATAATTTCGGGTTTACTTTAGGGTGCTGCCCCGGATACAGCGCAGGATAAGCCTACATAAAAGCATTCGCCAACCGCGCAAAATTCCACCGAAATTCGGGAATGTGAAAAAGTAGAAAAACGAATATTTCATTCAAGATACTTTAATGTCAAGTAACGTTTCACTGTTCCAATTCAAAGTCGCAGAGTTTTATTCTCGGCCTATTTTCGTTGCAAGCTAGAGCTCGGATTATTCCCAATTTCCCGGACTTGTCTGAATTTTCCGAGATTGACCCTAGAACAGGCCGGAGAATTCCCCATGTGCCCGCCCGAGGAGAGCGGTTCGGGTGCTGCAGCACCGCATACGCCAGCGGAGACTACCCTGCATGACACGCCGGGAGCTTCATCGCTGTGCGGAAATACAGAAGCGGAGCAGCTACGACGACAGATTGCGCACCTGCAGAATAGAGTAGTTAGGCTCGAGTCCAGGTTAGAGGCTGATGCAGTGAGGCCGGCGGCGACGTCCGCGACTGACTTGCGTGTGGCTCCGATTCAACCGAAGCTGCGGCAGACGGCGGACAAGAACAAGCTCTTTGGCGCGAACCACTGGATTCACACTGCAAAGCATGTAAGAACACATCACCGGGTTTCGGCAATATTTCTTCTTTCTAACCATCAAGATCAATGCGGGGAGTGTTGGAGCCAAGGATGTCGAGCTGAGCTTTGAGACGCCAAAGTTGGACTTTGCCAAGATTCGGCAGGAAGTGACAAAGCATCGGCTTACAATCAAGCAATTTGAGATTCCCGTACTGAACGACCCCGTCTCAGATCTTCTGGCAACTATTCCTACGCGGGCAGAGTGTGACGCGTTTGTGGACATTTACATGTCTACTCACGAGCGCATCTATCGCGTGCTGCACATACCCACATTCTACCAGCAGTACGAATCGTTCTGGGAGGACCAGAACGCTAGCAGCTTGTCGTTTAGAATGAAGCTGGTTCTCATTCTTGCACTGGGATCAACGCTTGGCCAAGATAGTGACGAGTGTGCCCTCATAGACAGGCAGACGAGGACGTGGACCTACGCCGCGCAGTGGTGGCTGACGGGGCCGATGGAGAAGTCGACATTCAACCTCGACGGCATGCAGGTCGCCTGTTTGTTGCAGCTGGCGAGACAGATGACGGCCGTCGGCAGGGCGTGGATCAGCTCCGGCTCGCTGCTGCAGATGGCGTTCTCGACGGGCCTCCATCGCGACCCGAGCCACTTCTCGTCCATGGCGCCGCGGCAAGCCCAGATGCAGCGGCAGCTATGGGCGACTGTGCGGGAGCTCTATCTTTTATCAGCAATGGACAGCCCGATGCAGGCTTACATGGATATGAGCTCGTGCGACACCAAGACGCCAGACAACATCAACGATGAGGATATTCCAGCCGAGCTTGGAGCCTTGCCCGTTGGTGGGAAGCCTTGTGGTCAGATAACAGATGCTTCGCTGCAGCGGCTTCTTTGCGAGAGCTTTCCGAAACGTCTTGAGGCTGCACAGCGTCTGCATAGCGACAACAGTCTTGGCTACGCAGATACCATTAAACTCGCGAATGCGCTCAAGGCTCACTGCGCCAAACTATCCGAATTCTTCGACGTCCACTCCAACTCTCCCCTGGTAAACAACTTTCACCGCAGCTTTCTCGATATTCATTTTCGGCTACACACTTTGCGTTTGCACCGCCAGTTCCTCCTTCAACAGCCTGATGAAGCCAGCTGCTTCCTCTCCCGCAAGGCGTGCTTTGACGCCGCCATGGTGATTGCCTCGTACGCATCGCATACGTCCTCCACCGACGTCCACTTCCGTCGACTCTCTCAGCTCTTTCTAAACAGCACGGGCACGATGCGCGCCCCTCTCTCGCTCGAAATTATCACCATGCTGGGTCTCGAGCTGCGCATGCAGCTCGAGGACGACGACAGCCACGGCAGCGGTGCCTCGGGACAGTTGGCCAAGGCCGCTCGCGAGCCCATATTTGTCGCACTCGTCCGTATCCGTGATGAATTATTGCGACGCATTGAAATGGGAAGCCCGCGCTGCAAGGCGTTTGGGTTGACGTCGTTTGTTATAGCGCAGCTGCGCGCCATGGAGCGCCAGGAGAGCCCCGCGCAGGCGCTTAGCAACGCCGTGACGGAGAAGCTGGCGGATGTGCAAAAGTTTCTAGAAGCGACTGTGGAGAGATTAGCGGCGATTGGTGCAAGCGGTGATGCGGGGATAGGTGACTTTGACTTGGATGCGTTGCTCGCGATGGATTTCAACGGCGGCGGCGGTGGCGGTTTCGATTTCGGTGGTTTCGGGATGGGGGACAGCTTATGGTAAGGGGTACGATTGGCTAAGTAATTGTATGCTGTTTATAGTGTCCCTTCTACGCCCTCTTCTCAGCGACGGGAAGTTGACCCCGCGCTGTATCAATGCCATATATGATGTCAACCGCTGCGCGGAATGCCTCCAGCGTAGGCTCATACACCACAATCACATTCTTGACTGCCCTCTCCTCGAGAAAGTCATACGGTGCACACGTGGCAATACTGATCCACGTCTTGCCCGCTCTGCACTTGGCAATGTCTAGGCCCAGTTTCTGCTGGTACGGTATCTCTCGGGCGTTGCGCGTGGCCAGAATGACGACCTCGGCGGCTTCAATCCTGCTCCACTGCTCCTCGGTCAGTGGCCGCTCCGTGTAGCGAATCTCTTCGGCGGCGGCGCAGTGCGCGCGAATCTCGTCGCCAAAAGAGCTCGACACCCACGGCACGCGCGTCGGGTGCGCCGCGTCGCCGCTGTTGACGGCGCCGCCGCCGCCGACGAGAAAGTCTGGCCCCGGCGAGATAAATACTGTGCTGGCAGACTTTGATACTGGTATCACGCCGTCTTGGATACGCACAACGGTGGCTGCGTCGGCGTAGGCCTTGTGCGCGAGTTTGGCGCCGCGGATGTTGATGTCGTCGAGGGCTTCGCCAGTGCTAGTCTGCAGCGCGCGGTCCCAGGTCGTAAACTTTGCCTTGAGCCTGCTCAAGCGATCTATTGACTCTTCGATGCGTTGCTGCGGTATTTCGCCGGCGTCTAGAGCGGCGCAAAGGCGATTGATGGCGGCAGTTTGCACGTGGTATGTGTGGCAGATCATGACATTGTCGACGCCAGCCTGGAACGCCATGAGCGAGCCCTCCACCGTTCCGTACGTGGCGCGGATGCCGTCCATCTCGAGACAGTCAGTCATGATGACGCCGTTGAAAGACAGCTCGTCGCGCAGGATGTGCAGGACCTGCGGCGACAGCGTGGCCGGTGTCTGGGAGCCGGTCAGCTGTGGCAGCGCAATGTGCGCCGTCATGACCATCTCGATGCCTTCGCGTGCAGCGCGTTTGAACGGAACCAACTCCACAGTATCGAGCTGCGCGCGGCTCTTGTCAATCGACGGCAAGCCGTAATGCGAGTCGACTGCCGTGTCCCCGTGACCAGGAAAGTGCTTGATGCACGGCACAACACCATGCTCCCGCATGCCCATGGCGCAAGCCGCTGCAAACTGCGCCACCGTCTCCGGATCGTCGCTGGGACTGCGCACGCCGATGACGGGATTGAGCGGCTCCGAGTTGACGTCGCCGACGGGTGCGTAGTTCATGTTGATGCCAAAATGGCGCAACATTTCAGCGGTCGCCCCCGCGACCCGCGACGCCATGTCGAGCGAGCCCGTGGCCGCGAGCGTCATGGGGCCGGGAAGCTGCGAGGCAACGGGCGGAGAGATGCGTGTGACGAGCCCGTTTTCCTGGTCGATGCCGATGAGGAGCGGCTGCGCGTGGCCCGCGTCGTGGGCGAGCTGCTGGAGGTCATGGCATAGGGTGCGCAGCTGCGACGCGGAGCTGACGTTGCGCTTGAAGAGAACAATGGCGCCGACGCCGTAGTCCTGGATCAGGGACTTGATGTCGCTGTTGATGAATGTGTCGTGAAAGCCGACAGCAAAGAGCTGTATGTTGACGTACGTCAACTTGGTGAACCGTGAATGGTGGGGTGGGGGTATGCGTACCTGGCCGACTTTTTTACGCTGCTCGGGCGTTGCCATCTTTTGAATTCACTGTTCGATATCAAGTTACTTGACAAGCTAATGGTAAGTAACAACACTGGCAAACAATTGTATTTAAGGGAATCTCGGCGGGAATCGTGAACCATGCCAGTCGCATGTAACCTCGAAAGCTGTCACTATAGCGGGGTGACGGTGATGTTTGGTCAATGTTGGGCCTATTTGGAGGTATTTTGATGGGAAGAAGCACCACAGATGAAGTCGCCTTTTCTATTTTTTGTAGTAATGTAACTATTCGTTAGTACCCAGGCGGGCAGGCACCTCGGTAAGATCAGATAGACACACTGACAGGCTGTCTTGGAGCAAGCTGGGCGGGGGTTACAGCGCCCGCCTGCTTCCGCTCAACGTGGGGGAAGTAATGACACGCCAGGACAGACGTAACGTTGGCTACCCCCCACCTACTATCGACTATGCAGAGATGCAGAATGCTCAAGGTTTTCGTGAATGAATTACAAATCATTTTATATTGACCCTAGATACTGATACTTCTATGGTACAAGCTCTGCCTTTCCACCTAATGCGCCTATAAATGTGATCTAATGGTAAAAATGGTAAAAAGATTGATAAAAATGTGTCGACAACTGGTAATTACAAGCCAACGGATAACAAGAGGTAAAGGTTACATCGATGGCTTTCGATGGAAACGAGTAAGAGAAAAATCAAAAAGAGGGTACCCTTTACGAGTAGGCATCTTGGAACTCGGTCTTGCCATCCATGATGGCATCTGCATTCAAACGCACACTCCACTGAACCATGTCCGTATACGCTTCGGCCTGATACTCGGAGCCATGGTCTCCAATGTTGCTATTTGACGACTTGGGGCCAGCGGGACGGTGGTGGTTGAAAATGGGGGGCCGGGCGGCAATGCAGTTGTGCTTGCGGCGGCCTTTGAGCCCCATGCAGTAAAAGCGCAGCAGGATGTCGAGGGCGTCGCTGACCTCGCGCAGGGCAATCTCGCGCAGCAAACCGCGGGCACCCTTCTGTGTGACGGCGTATCCGAGCGAGCAGACGCCGTTGGCAACATGGTGGACAGCGCGCGTGCGCTTGGGGTATTGCTCGACGAGGTCGTGAGTCTTGGAGGCGAGTGACCAGAGCCCGGATGGCGGCACCGTTGGGTCATCCTTGTGGATGACGCGGCCCATGGGAAGGCCTTCCTTGGCGGTAGGGAATTGCATGCCGCAGTGGCCGAGCCACATCATCTCCCACTCGTCCCCGTAGGGCGAGATTTTGGGCGCAACGGTGCGCGGGAGGGCGTTGATGTCAAACTCGGCGACGGACGCGTTCTGCTTCTTCTCGTTGCTCGGGTAGGTCGAGTCGGCGTACGAGCTGGTGCTGCCAGCCAGGGGTTGTGTCAGGGCCTGTGTCGAGATGGCGAGGTCCTGCATGATGGAGCGGATGCGGACATCCCAATCGGAGTCGTCTTCGAGGATCAGCGCCGAGGAAATGTTGAGACGGACAATTCTATGCCAAGGACCGCATTGTTAGCACGGGTTATGATGCCGCAAGAGACGTGTATGGATGGCAATGCAGGAGCGCAAGATGGTAGACACAGGACGGGCCGCGCTCAAGGGAGAGACATACTCTTGGAGGGCGTTGATGTGGCCGCGCCAGCAGCCAAGCTCGCCGCCGGTGAGGTGCTTGCCGTCCTCGGCGACAGGAATGGCCTTTTCGGAAATATTTTCGCCTAGAGGACCGTCGATAAACTCAATGGTCAGGTCGCTCAGGGCCGCCTGGAGGGCCATGCCGTCGCGCCGGTCGGTGCGCGAAGGAAGGCCCATGACATAGATTTTCTCAAACTGCGACAGAGTGTCAGCGACGGGGCGAGCTGACGGAAAGATGGGTGCGGCATTGGCCAAGGGGAAAGAAGCGGCTTTCTTACCCCCAGAGTACTGTTGTTAATCTTGTCGAGTATGTTATTCGTGTACAGTGCCCTGGCTCGGTCCGTGACAGGCTGGATCCGGTGGCTCTGCAGCAGGATCCAGACGAAGCCAACAGCGGCCAGAATGGCCACGATGAAGCGCTTCGACATGGGCACGGCGAAGAGTCGGCCTGCACCCGACTTTTGATCGCCAGTGAACATGTTTCTCGTCTGGGTGTCGGATTGTGTCTTCCCGTTTGGGCGACAGGTGGGCGATAGGAGATCAGAGCACAGGTGCTGGGTTGCACAGGTCAAGGCAAGGAAGGGCTGGGAGCTGATAAAAGGAAAGGAAAACCTAACTTAAGGTTAGTCTCGGCCCTCGAGCAAGCGCGATGCTATGTTTCGGCGGACAGAGGACTCGAAACAGCGTAGCCCCTTGACTGCTGTTTGTAGAAGGAAAAGGACTAGTCATCAATTATTTAATAGCAGCAACTTCATTACGTATCAAGACGCGCCCCCAGAAAAAAACCACAAGTGGCGACGACAAGGCTTTCCTCCTGAATACGACCCCTCCCTCTCAGCTGGCATTTCGTAGCGTTCCCTCTTCCCCCTTGCGCTGGCCCACGACAAGTAGCAGCATTTCTCTTTATCTGTATCTACTACTGAGAGCCTCTGCTATATGATGCAAGGGAGGATCTTGTCAACGAATATGGAATATGTCGAAGCTGGCAGCCTTGGGCATTGGTCGAGGGCATCCCTGCAAACTTTGTTTTAGAATCTAGAACTCGAGTTGTAGACTGTCTACTTGTCGACTTGTCAATCATTTTCATGCGCGTTGACCCTAACTTAGTTAACTAATTTCGCCCTATCCGTGAGTGGGGCTACGGCCCTTTTCCGAAGTATCCGTATCTACGGATTACTTGCCCCTGATCGACCACTACAACTAACGGTACTTAACTTTAACTTCTGAATTAATGTATTTAACTGTTCAATACTGAGTATTTTGTTTTCTTAATAAAGCTTTCCGCGATACGAACGTAGAATGCTTCACCATCACCCACCTGGCCACTACACGTTCAAGGGTAGGGCTGACAATGAGTTCCTAGGTATTAGCCCTATTAGCCTTGCGCACGACTCGTCCCAGGCAGCGGCGTGCGAAGCGCACCAATCAGTGGATAGGGCGACATGCCGGTCGAGAGTACCGCTGACAAAACTCGAACCTGCCAGCTCCCCCACCTCTCTCTCCAAGAAAATCGCCATCGTGACTGGCTTGAAAATATACTCAAAGTCTTTCTTGACATTCAATCGACATCCAATGCGCAAGCCACAACGCACTCCATTGCAGCCGCTTCTCAATGGATTGGGTCGCTATGGACAGAGCTTGCCTCTACGACGTGCACCATCTCGTACACGTACACCTGATGCTTTTGCAGCCTACTTATTCCCAGAACCCTAATGTGTCAATACTCAGACGCCGTTTTCGACTAGGACATTGACCCTTGTGGCCGAGCGAACTCTTGAGATGGGTTTCCTCAAACCGCGTATACAAAAGGAATATCAGGCGGGACGCTAATGATCTTGTCGCGTACTTGGAAGCAGAGATTAAATCGTCGATGGTGTCACGATAACTCCAGGTGTCGCTGTTGTGCGATTGTCCTACCGATAGAGGTCAGTAACCTTTTATTGGGCGTCTCGGAGAGGATGCCAAGTTTGGGGATACCAAAAGGGAAGACTTTATTGTGCCAACTAAAGTCTATCATTAACTGAGCGCCAGGCCGAAACCCAACTTTACAGAATTCCATGTCAAGTATGTGGACTTTTGTAAAACTCGACTCCTGTAAGAAGCCCAACTGCTGCTAGACTCTACTCAAAAAAAAATCCCAATTGCGTGGATATATCTCTACTCGTGTCTGTACACAACAAGGCGCTCGAGATATTTGCTTAACCTGGCAGCTCCAGTTTGTCCAACTCAGCGCGCGTTGTCGCCAGACCCGAGTCAATAATCTGGCACATGGATTCCGTCTCCATGATCAGGTCATCTCACCAGCAAACTTGGAGGTTCGAATGGTCAAGTACCTGCATCGTAGATTTTGGCCGCCATAAAGACCGAGTTCACCACGTGCAGACAGTTGCCATTCCCAACTCGATTGACTCATTAATTCTCCAATGGCCTGAATCAATATGGCGTCATATAAGCTCGAGGCAAGGCGACTAGAGACCAGTGTGCTTCTAGAACTGTTCCTTGTCGAGGTCGGAAAATCCTGCCAAATAATATGTGCGTGCCACCCCCCTTCGAGTTGCCCTGGGAGAGAACATCCCCGGGAATGATCGCCAAGCAATCCACATTTCTCGTGTGTCTGGTAAGATCTCTAGTTCCCGAGCAAGGCCAATGCTAAAGCCGTGGTTGAATGCCTTGGTGGCGCCGTGCATGACGAGAAAGGGAACGCCAGTCATTCCCTAGCTTGATAGGTTCAATATCAAGGAGCGGGTCTCTGAGTCAAATGTTGATTTGGAGAGAACGGGTATCATGGCAGCCGTAAGCAAGGCCATAAATCACTAAATTTGGCTAAGAACGGCATCATTGTTGGTGGCTGAATATGTGCTAAGCTGGAGGAAAGGAGGGAATTCGACGGCGTCGCCTCCGACCTTGTACACCGAGATGGTGAACTCGAGATCCTTCAGCGATTCCACCATGGCTTGCAACTCGGCCGGGGTAGCCTTGACTACCTCCATTGCAACAATGCGCACGCGGGCATCAGGGGTCGCCGCCTCGGGCCCCTTTTCTGCGGCATGCAACTCATCTCGCATGTGTCCCAGAATCACCACGCCGAAGCCCTGTTTCACGAGTTCCTTTGCAAACCCGAAACCGATTCCTGCACTTGCCCCCATGATCAATGCATATGCAGACTCCAGGCCTGCCCGCTTGTATCATGGCAGCGGCTGCCTGGGACGGAGAAAGGGGAGAGAGACCAAGTTGGCGGTAAATAGAGACAGCTATGATCAAGGCATCCACTATGCTTGGGGTGACATATAATAATGCGTGAAGCATTTTTAAAAACATGCTCTTAGGTATATGATCCCGTCTCTGCTTCCAAACATGCTAGGGCGTCTCAGATGTGTTTGTCGCAGGTAGAGCATTGCTGGTAGAAGAGCGAAAGAGGCGCATCTCCCACCAACTTCTTTTTCTGACTTATTAATACTCACAATAGTAAGAAAACGAACAGTGAAATCCGCTCTTGTAAGTGTTTCCTGTATGATGGTGATGGCAAGTCGATTTATATAGATAATGGTATACATTGAGTTTTAAATTTACACTATTGCTATTACATCATAGGAACCAGCCCTTCCACGCTCTGCCATATCAGCCGTCTAAAGTAACAAATGTAGCCACCAGGCCACCCCTAGTAAGCTTACTTTCCTGCGGGCTTGGGGGCGGCCTCGCCATCCTTGCCGGCCTCGCCATCCTTGCCGGCCTCACCACCCGCAGCACCACCCTCGGCGCCGCCTTCAGCACCGCCTTCGGCACCACCCGCGGCACCACCCGCGGCACCGCCCTCAGCACCGCCTTCAGCACCGCCCTCAGCACCGCCTTCAGCACCGCCCTCAGCACCGCCTTCGGCACCGCCTTCGGCACCACCCTCGGCACCACCCTCGGCACCACCCTCG
>JAPFSE010000221.1:0-48205 GCA_030777785.1 Beauveria caledonica | reverse complement strand
GGACGAGACTGGGGGGAGGGGGGAGAAGGAGCTCGAGTCTTTCTTCTTGGCGAATGTCAAAGGGATGGGCCAAGATGGGAGGGGGAAAACGTGCGGCCGAGGTGGGAGGAACATGTGGTGGGGGTGGAGCATCACTTGCGGGTGCGCGGAAGACGACGACTAGCAACCGTCAGCACATTGTGCTTGCTCAACGACCATGGACGGGAGCAATTGGCCTTTTCGAGACGGCTACTACGATACGATGCAAGTTACAGAGAGAAGTCGCAAGTTTGTCAAATCAGTGACAAATTACTCAAAAGAGGTCAACCCCGTGGGCGAAGCATTCGACGGCCACGACCGAATAGATACATCTTGTATTAACAGCTCATTCGCTCACTACCTATACATCGTCATCTTTTCCATCTAACCCCAACTCTAATGTATACACAACCAATATCGCTCCTTGTCCAATTACATCTATACACGCTAAAGCAAAGACACCGTAACGTCCAAATATCCTCCATACATCCATCTGTATGTAAAACCTGCGACATCAATCCGATTGACATCGTCCTGGTGCTAAGAACGGAAAGCAGTAGAAACAACAAATAGAACTATGCGCGGGATATCAACGCGCAGGTCAATGACAACAAAAACGGAACCAAATAAGCCATCGAAAACATAATAGCAAAAATCGCTGCCACGCTTGTCAGCGTATTATGCACGCACGACTTCTTGGTGCACCAGCCGCAGCACCCAGTTGGCTTCCGCAGCTGTTGACAGCTGGAAACACCACTTCCTAATTTTGCCGCCAGGGTTACTCTTCGCAGGGACCGTGCCAACCACACCATCGGCCCCCTGGACTTCTTCCCAGATGCCGCAGACGATTCCGCGACTACCCATGGCAGAGAAGCAGCCACTTCCCAAAACTGCATCGAGCAGCATCTTGGGCTCTTCATCATCCTTCTTTGGTTGCGACAAAACGGTGATGCGCTTCTCGAGCCCGTGATCGGCAAGGAGGGCTTGGTGCCAACCAACGGGTGGTGTGCGAATTTTGAGAATGCAGTTACCGCAGTCCTCCCATTTCGTAGACGAGACGAGAAGATGGAGTCGAATTTGAATGTTTTCAGCATCCATAGGGCCGCGCTGTCTCATCGCGTGGCCGGTGCTGACAGATGGGGAGCGGGGCGACGCGCCGCCACTCGCTGAAGATGAGCCAGATGTATACAGACTATTTCTGCCGCTACCGCCACGGCTGTGCCTGTCGATAGTTGAATGCTCGAGATTGAAAGCAGAACTGCTGGATTGGGTGAGGCGCTTCAGGAAGCTAGTTGCGGAGGGTGTCGATGAGTGCGCGGCGCTCTCGCCATCCTGAGAGCGGGCTGCACCTCTTGGCGAGCTGCGATAGCTATTCTTGCGGCCGAACCAGCTACGACGCCTTCCGGCCCGGTCGTCTCCCTCCCCGCCATGTCTCTCTCCGAAACTTCTAAAACGCGCTTCGTTCTCCAATTGAATGAATTTTTGATTGCTGAGTCGTGCTTGATGAACAGCCATGTACAGGGCAAAGCACTCCGGGGCACTGTGGCATCGGAAGCGGAAATTGCCGCCGTTGTACGTCTCATAGAGACGCGAGTGCATTTGAACCGACGACCTGACTTCCAGATCCAGAGCTGTACTTTGTCTGACAAGGACAAGTGGTGTTAGGTCGAGAGCAATCAGCGGCTGCTCGTCTAACTTGATGGATTCGGCAGCGCGGAGAGCATAAGCCTCTACCATACCAGCAGAGACAACGATTGCGCAGGATTGCGGGCTAAGGTCTTTCCATGCTCCCCGATCGGACCATCGCGAGAGTGATGCCATGTAGCGGGTAGTACTGCCGTGCTGTGAGGTAGTGCTTCGTGGCGGGTAAACTCCGCAAGCCTGCGAGGCGGAATTGGATGGCGAAACACTGCACTCCGACTGGGATAGCAGGCTTTCAATCTTCGGCTGAGAAAATGAGGGTTGATGAGACTCCTTGGGGATGCTTACACCAAGCTCAGTCTCTGGTATGTCCATGCTATCGAGATCATCGTCTGAAGACTCATCATCCGAGTGCTCGGGACTGGGGCTGCTCGATCCGCCCGAGGAAGCATCCGAAGGTAGGTACTCATGTTTGAGCGGCGACGATTTACGCCGCTTAACTCGCTCAGTCGGCTCTGGCGGTGCAAGGAGGTCGATGTCCTTCTGTTGCTGGTCTGGTGTCGACGGGAGAGTGCGGTGGGCTGGGGGTGGAGGAGCGCCATTTTCTCGCGAAATTCTCGGGGGTGATGGTTTTTTGATATTGAGAGGTTGGGGTAGTAGATCTTCTTCCTCTTGGTAGCTGCCATCATCCCAGTTCATGACGTTGTAGGTGGGTGGAGCTGGAGCTTGGTCTTGGCCGCTCCCTGGAGACGAGCGTAGCTTCTTCTCATCGCGGCCGGCGTCATCTTTCTGTTCTGGAGGCGCCTGAGGGTACCTGGCTGTGCTGATAAGAGGTGATTGCGCTCTAGCTGTGCGAACAGCTGCATCTGAAAAATCAGGGCCGCGTTGGGTTACTGGTTTAGCGACACCGACCGGCACGTCGCGTGAGTTGTCTAGCTCGTCATCGCCAACAACGCTTGGTTCAGGCTCTCTTGGTGGGACTGGGTTCACCGGTAAAAGATCTAGCCAGTCGAGTATTTGGTCCTCGTCATTGGCCGTCAAGAACAGTAATTCATGCCAGGTGCGGTCATGGTGATTACCTCGAAGCATAATGACCATGTCGAAATGGCCATCGCCAGTCCTGGCAGAACAAAGACGCATCTGAACTGGTGGAAATAGGAGATATGAGTTTCTGCCCTTTTTACTATCACCAGGTTCTCGAATGAGTAAATCGCCGGGTTGATTTGGCTGTAAAGGATTGTCACGATAGACAAGCTCGACTCGGCACTGCAAGCGCTGCCCGTTGGAGTGGGCCAAAGACAGGGAGAACGTATCCTTGGCGTTGACTTGCAAGCTGGCATCGATGACAGGAGGCGTGACGGGCCCCAAGGTCCTGAGGTCCCGGCACCTGGTGACATCAGTATTTATAGCATCTTCATCCTCAATTCGTGCTGTCTCTTCACGGTGGCGGCGTCGGGATTTGTCCTGGAGATTCTCAAAATCGCGCAGGAGTTGGTTTGTATCCTGGCTGCCAATAATGCTATCAATGCATTTGATGAGTTTTGTCATGTGTTTTATGCGAACTAAAGGCCGCTTCAGCAGATAACCTACGGCCACGCTCTCTCCCTTTTCGTTGACGATATCGCCGTTTTCGTTTCTCGGGAGCGCATCTAATAGTGAGTCTTCTTCATCGAGCCGACCAGCGGCCGGCGCAAGGTTCACGACCAAATCTTGAAAGCCAAGTCTCCATGCACTGAGGTAGCTGTTGTACATGGGCACGACGCCATGAGCCCAGTGAGCTAGGCGACGAACGTCTTGATGAGGTGCTTTTTTATGGGCGATTTTCAGTTTTTCGAGCGCAACACCCATGCCAACAACGGCTCTGGAGGTTGCATCAGCCTGGCTGCCGCCACCAGTAGAAAAGAGGGCCGTTGCGTCGCTGTTGTTCACGACATCGCCCAGAAGAACAGGGATCACGCCGTCGACCAAAGTCTTGAGCTCGCGGTTGTAAAGATTCTCATCATCTTCGAATTCTTGCAAGAGATCGTTCTCGGAGAAGCCGGCTGGGATGCCGTGCTTTCGGCGGAGGCTGGGACGGGATCGGTTTTTCATGCCTTGGGGAACAGAAGCTTGATCTGGTAGAGACAGGACTGACATGAGATCAGAATGGCTAGTAATGCGCCTTTTCGTCGGGCCATCTTTCTTCTTGAGAGAGGCATGGCTCGACTTGGACATGACAGTTGACTCGGTCCCAGTCGACTGAGTGACACGGGATGTAGCATCGGAGCTCGTGAGCGCTGAGCTTACAGCACTAGATCCGTCATCGGACACAATCGTCGACAATTCGTAATTTCCTTTGGTAGGAGGAGGGTTTCTAGGGGCGGTCATTCTATGAGATCCGGTGTGATGGCCACTGGCAGTGGAATCTGTGAGTTGCGACTGGCTATCTCTGCTGGACAGAGCTGAGCCCTCGGTATAGTCGTCGCTGTATTCCTGATCGTAGAGTTCATGTCGCTGCGGTTCTTCGGTCCGATACGCCTTGCCAGGCCCAGCAAATGCGACAGATTCTCCTAAGAGAGCATTCTTAAACAAGCCGAGAAAGTCTTTCTTATTTCTGAGAGGCGACGACGTTGCGCGCTTCGCCCGTGTTCTCTTCAGCTCCATAGAGCTTTCTTCTCTGGCGCCAACGTCCTTTGCCTGTTCTTCGGAATCCTTCTTTCCTTCCAAAGGTTCCGTTGCTGTCTCATCAGTGACAGCTGTAGATACATCTGAGGTCTGTTCCGATGAAGCGTCTCTCTTCGAGTGGCGTCTTTGCGATCCGACGGTATGGGCGCGTCGTCTGCGATGCGTGTGGGCTCTCGCATGATTTTCGAAAGTTTCGCCAGTGCTAGTCAAGTTGTTGGAGCTGGGCGCGTCGGATGATTTGGCATGAGCTTCCTTCCGTAGTGAAGGCATTGATGTTTTTGAATCGGAAGCTTCCTCTGTAATTACGGATTCTTCAACCACGTGTTGCTTCTTGATGGTCGGCGCCGGTACTTCTTTTGGAGTCTCAATGAATGGATCAACAGTCGTGTTTAGCCATTTCTCAATGCTCGGCGGCTTGTTTGGGCCTTGTGGCCGAGGCGGCTCATTCATATCTTTCATCATTTTCTTTCCTTCCTCGACAACCTTTCTGAAGACATGAGGGACTCCCTTGAAGCTTGTCTTGCGGTCAACGTTAAGCTTCTTTGGCCGATACCTCCCAGAGAGATCCAGCTCGCTGAAAGCAGAATGACCGAAAGGGATATCGCCGGGGATATCGGCAAGGGTCTTTGAGGTAAGTCTAGAGTCAAGATCGGAATCGGGCCGCAGCGAGCTGCTCAGATTGGACCCTTCATCGTCAGGGCGTGGCGCTGCATCCGTTTCTGCCGCTGTCATGGCTAGATATGAGCTAGCAGTCGTCTCTTTTCTAGCTTCTGATCGCCTTGACCTTGTCTTGGTTGGCGTATAACTGGTAGACTCGTTCTTGTCTGCTGACATACTCTTGCTCCGCCGACGAACAGGCTCCTTGGTGCCTTCCGAGGACGGTGAGGAGATGTCGCTCGGTTCGGTACTCAGTGCTGACCGTGACGAGCCGGCAATACTCTTGCTCCGCCGGCTCGTCGGTGGGCGATATGTTTGTCCCGGGAAAGACATGTCGGACCCAGTAGCAGTGGGACGGACGCGAATGCCATCGTCTCGAATCACTGAGGAATCATTCGAGCCAGAAACGTGGATTCCGTCATCGTCGCCATATTGCTTGTATTTGGGTTTTAAGCGCGCCGTCGAGCGGCTAGCGGCGCTGCCAACCTGGGAGCCAGATTCGTGTTCGTCTGGCATTTCGATCTTGGCTGCCCAGGCTTTGATCTTGCTAGAAACGGGAGGATTCGGAATCGGGTGCAAAACAAAGGCTTTCGACTTCGGCGGACTGGATACTTTGGAAGTTGAAGGCGACACTTTTCGCGAAGGAGATTTCTTCGATTTTTGGCGCATCCAATTTGAGTCACTCACCACACGCTTCTTAGGCGTGGAAGGTGATCTGACATCGTCTGTGCCATCGCCTCTTCCAGAGGAACCAGTATTGTCGTTGTGTTTTGGAGTATTGGGCACAAATTTGGGCACGAGTGGGTTCGATCTCAATCGCATCTTGATCCTCACACGGTCCTCCTCGGTAACACTATCGAGATCCTCGCCGTCAAAGGCCACGTCGTCGGGCTCGGTGGCTGCATAGTTTGGGTTGGAGGTGGCCATGGTTGCACCGTGCTTGCGCTGCCACACCTGCACGCGATCTCGGACACCGCCTGGCTGCTGCAGCTTGCGGACTGAATTCTGCCTCATCTCATGGCGCATGGCGGCGCGCGACTCCGCCTTAACAGCGCCGACGCTCTGACGTCGTTTCCGGTCAGCGGCAACGCGGGCAGCGGTTTGTCTGCCTTGGAAGAAGTCGGACAAGAGGGTAGGCTCCGATTTTCTGGGATCGTTGCGCCTGCCCCCTTGGGCGGCGGCAGGAGCGGAATGGGGCGCATCTCCGGGGCTGCGTTGAATCTTTTCTTGTGGCGTCTCGGGCGATGTTTGATTTCGTGCTTTGCGCGGCGTCGTGGGAGGAGGAGGCCGTTCGGGTTCGCTCGGGGACGGTTCAGACGACATTGTTCCCTGAGCGAGGTGGTGGTGTTAGCATAATGGCGGCTTGTTGTAAAGCGATGCGCTCGAATGCAGCAGCGATACTGGGAGCAGAGGACGAGGACGAGTCAAGAGCGTACTTTGAATAGGAGAAGGCCGCATGCTTGTGTATCCCGCGAGCAGAAAGTGACACGCTGCGCTACCTAAACATGGCCAGGGACGACGACCCAAGGTGGCAGAGGAGCCTCTTTGTTGCAGCGTCAAGGGCGGCGGACAGGCCCAAAATAGGCTCACAAAGACGGTGTGTTGCTGACTTGAATATGTGTACGTGAAGGAGGCTCGGGCCGCAATATGGACAATGTCGGGCGGTGAGTATGGGTCGAAGGTCGACGGTTGCAGCTATTTACAAACGGTGGTGTGCGTAGCCAGGTGGGTATGTATGCAATGTAAGTGCAAGGTTGGATTTGATTGGGCTCGTACGGAGTACAGAGTGTTAAGTCTGTGCCAAACGGTAATGTACAAAAGAACAGAGGAAAAACAAAACGAGCGGTAATAACAGGTGGTGATGGAGGAGGAGGAGGGCGACAAGGAGAGGGAGCAAGACGCAGCCCGCCGCGTCCGAACCGCAGGTGATGCAACGATGCGACGAAAGCTTGTGAGTTGGTGGTCGCAGCTAACGTAAGGTGAGGTACCTACCTTAGTGAGGTAGCCCAAGGTAACAAGGTACCGACCTAGGTAGGGTGCTTGGCAGCTTGGATCTAAGTAAAGGTCGAGGCGCTGGATGCCGCAGTAACCAACGGGGCCCGCTACTTGGTGGGGGCATGGCAACAAAACAATGGGAGGGGCCTTGGGTCTGCGTGCAGCTTGACAGGGGACTGACGGAGCTACAGGGATATGTCACTATTTTAGTACCAGTAAATAAATAAATAAATGATTATCAAGTGGTTTTGTCGTCCGTCTTATCAAAACAATAGCCCAAGGCACTTGCCAATATCCCGATTACAGTGGTCTCAGTCACCTGAGGTTAGGTATACATCAACTCTCATAATAAATAGTAGCCGACGCACCTAAAACGCCACCCCCACTCGGCTGCAGCACCACCAGCTGCGCGTCCTTCTAGCGCCCCTCTCTCACAAGTACTCTCTCCACCGACATTGCACCGACGAGGTACTTAACGTACTTTACTCATCTATCCAAGACTCCACCACATCGCCTTGTTATGATCCCAGCCAGCCTCTACCTCGCCTACATTCGCCAACACATCATCATCGCCAGCGCAATCATCATCATTCATGCCACGCCCGCTGAGCACAAATCCCACTGCCGGTGCATGCATGTTTTGCATGGCAGAATTTTATGCAGACTGTTTTTGTCCCCTCCTACTTCGTACGCCTCCGTCCTGTCTTTGGTCTCCCGTGCTGTCCCTCTGCCGGTTCGTCGCCTTATGATGCCTCCAAAGTCGTACCTCCGTGTGCAATGCGGCCTCAGATTCAGACTGATTCAAGTAAACACTGTCTGCCAGAACTCTGTTATGCTTCACGCTATCATCCTCGGCCGCCCTACAGAACAGGGGAATCTGGTTACCGTGACCAAGAAATAATACTCACCCCCATCAAGAAGAAAAGATGAGAAGATCAAAACAGCAGATACTCAGTCTGCAAGTAGCCACCCTCCCTAGCTATCATCAGGTGGTTGTCCAGCCCTTCTAAAGAAGGTGTGGCTGGGGCATCTGACTCTGACACGAGGCTCCCGGCTTTCGTTAAGTGTGCATCCAATCTAGCTGCCTGTTGCAGCCACCTCCGAAAAGGCAGCCAGCCATCGCCTCAATCCTTTCTTAATTGCCTACTGTCTGGTTTCTTTGAGGCTCTTGATCGGCAGAGAAATTAGTAATGTCATGGCACTGGCTACGCACAGAGTTCTTTGGAAGAAGAGTCGGCATTTTTTCATCCAATCTGTAAGACTAACTACTTTTACTTGTAGGTCTAGATCAGTCATTTTCTCATGTCGATGACGACTGGAACGCATTTAGCAACCTCTCGTCCAGCAGGGAATCTTGACAGTGCCGTTGCCCAGCTCACCCTTAGGCTGGGTTATGTTGCTGATCTGGGGCAGAGTAAAGGCGGACACCTGGCTCAGGCTGTCGATGCGACCCAGGAGCTTCTCCAGGATACGAAACGACGCAGAGGGCGTGTACTCGGGTCCCTCATGTCCAGCCAGCTGCGAAACCACAAACCAGAGACCGCGCTCATGATGAGTGGTTCCCATGACACCGAAGCCGGCTGGGAGCTCGTGGCCATAAAAGTTGGGATTGTAGTCATCGTCGTACATCTTCTCAGGGTCGTAGCCGTAGGCGGGAACGTAAAAGGGGTCGCTGGGAGCCTGCTGGAAGCCAAGTTTGCCCCCCCAGGTCATGTTCTGGATTCCCAAGAGGATGCCATTGAGTGACAAGAGGTAGTCGCTCGTGCCCTCCGCGATGATGACGTTGTTGGTTTGCTCAATCACCTGCGGGAGAGCCTGCACACCCGCGGGCTCCGACTGGTCGTCGACGCCGTCCGGGAACACCTCCTTGCACTCCGCCCACTTGACGTGCGGCTTGACGTGGATCGCCGACTGCACATCGCGGCGGTTGAACCACGAGTCCTTGCCGGACAGCGGATCGTTGCGCTCTGGGCAGCGGTCCACGATGTTGTAAATGTTGAAGCACGGGTTCTTCTTGAGCGCCTCAATGTTGATGAGATCAAAAATGTCAGCGCAGCCGCGGTCGACGTAGCTCCCGTTGGGATGCACCTTGGCGTGGGGCAGCGGGCTAGGGATCGGGCCTTTGGGCGGGTACACAAAGTACTCGCGGCGGAAGTCGGCGAAGCCGCAAGACTTGTCAAGGTCGCGCAATTTCGCAAAGGCAGGCTGGTCGACGGGCATCAGGCTGTAGTGCTGATCCAGGTACGGAAAGGCGACGGGCGAGGACTGCAGCTCGTCGCCCCACGAGATGCCGTCGTAGACGAGCAGGCCGCTCAGGTCGTAGTACTTCTTGTCCTTTTGGTCGAGCATGTGCTTGGCGAGATAAGGGCCGTACATGCCGGCGTACGACTCGCCGGCAATGTAGACTTTCCATCCTTCCAGACCAAACGTCTTGGAAAAGTTCTTCCAGAAGCCGATGAACTGCTTGGCAATGTCGTCTTCGTTGTAAATGGTCTCGTTGCCCTTGGTGAAGCCGACGCCGACGGGCTGCTCGAGCCAGACAACGTTGGACAGAAGATGGAAGCTAAAGGGATTGCGCTTGGGCTTTTCCATGCCCTCGCCCCAGGATATTGGACCGTTTTCTTCGAGGAATCCGAGCAGCGAGGAGCATCCAGGCTATTGCACTTGGTCAGCACGCCATCGAACAATCGCGCATGTCCTTCCCCGCTTCTTACTTACACCGCCGTTGAGCCAGATGACAATCTCCTTCTTCTCCACAAACTCCTTGGTCGCAGTGGGGAAGAACCAGAAGAAGAGCTCGCTCGTCTCGTTCTTCTTGTCCGTGATTGGGAGGTTGCCCGCGTACGACTCACCAACGTCCCAGTTGATCAGCGGCAGCTTCTTGCCGTCGACGAAGAATTCTGCCCCAAAATCCTGTTAGCAAAAAAAAAAAAAAGAGAAAAGAAAGCAAAAGACAAGTCCGGTGGCGCCCGCCACGCCCGTTCTCGCGGCGGGGGAGGGAAGCCCGCAAAATGGGCGGCTCGACCTCTTGGCAGTGCCACTTACTCTCGGTGCCGTTGTCGCGGAAGCGCGGCGGCAGGACTTCTCCGGTCTGGTTCTTGGGCTCGGCGGCGGCCACTGCGCGACGACGCATGTGGTGCGCCGCCTGGGACTCGGGCATGTGTCGGCGGAGGAACGCGTCGCCCGATTGTCTGCTTCGGCCAGCGCTGACGAGGCTGGCCAGGCCGATGAGGCCGCTCAAGATGAATTGGCTCTTCATTTCCCTTCAAAAAAACAAATAAGTAAGAGTTTGTGTTTCTCAGAGACTGGCTACAGGTTCGGGCACGTCTCAGGTGGGAGGCAAGGCTCTACATATACCGCGGCCAACAGGCCCCTGCAAACAAGGGCCGGCCAAACTAGGCAGCGCGCAGCTCTTGGTCCCATCATAGGCAAGCGTCACTGAGAATCCGGGATAGCTGGAAAGATGTGATGATTGGAAACCCACACTATCCGTATTTATCGTGAAAGTTCTCCCTCTGATTAGATGAAGACGGTGGGGGCAATCGCTATCAGTTTCTTCCTCCCCCCACTGCTTCGTAAGATGCACAAAAGGTCCTTCGTCATGGTTTCTGTATATGCTCAGCCTTGGCCTCCGCCACCGCAGCTGCCGCGACCTGCCTTGAACAAAGTTTTTCCCCCATTCTAAAAGGTTAATTCCGAGAGTTTCGGCGTCGTGTTCCACCCGGCATGACACTCACTCGTCACCCTCAATACCACCTGGCTAGCTAGGTATAGCGTCACGGCTAGCCTCGGGGCTCTAGCCGGCTTACATGCCGACCCATTGAAGCAGAGGTAACCAGATGAATATCGTTCGTAGAGGGAACTTTCGTACGTCGAGAGATGAATGAGAACAAAGGGCTATTGTTGTTTGTCTACGGGGTAGAACAGGCTCGGCAACTCAGACTTTCAACTGTAGCGCCTCTCTGTCATCCATTGTAGTCTGCTCCGCCCAACAAGCAAAGTAAGACGTTAAACTTCTGTCAAAAATTACACCAAACGTATTTCCGGTCTAGAGTTACAGTAATGGCAGTATTTGCAATCAGCAGGTATCGCCAGCTTACAATGCATGAATGAGGCTGCACCTGCTCAGCTGTGGACAAGGAAGGTATGGTTGACGAAATATGAAGCAGCAGTAGCAACAGTTTCATATCTACCCAAAGAATTTATACTAGAACATCGTCAACGATATGTTGTATGCCCGGGACAGCGGCCGAGAAGAGAGTGTTGTGTCCACAGGGGGCGCTGGGAGGATATGGTTTCCATTATGCATCTTACCTGAGAACTGTTGAATTCGGCAGTCCACCGTAGCCTGTGATGACCACTTGGAATATCTACCGGCCAGCGCTTCTACACTCACCCTGCAAAGTTGACATCACGACGGACACGCGCGTAGCAACGGTAGGTAATCACTTTACTACAGGGCTAGCTATTACCTGAAATTAAAGCTTATAGCTAGAAGTTTCAAATGATAGATTGTAGAGGCTATTAGCTCCTCGTTCAGGTACCACCACACCTCGGCAATTAGTATAAAACACTGCCTCAAAGTTCAATCAGAGTTGCTCGCCTCCTCCCTAGTGCAAGCGCCGATAGCTATAACAAGCAAAAGTAAAAGGATAATTAATCTATCTGCAAGAGGAAGATTTGCTACGCGAAAAAGGAAAAGAAAAAAGACTCGGCCGAAGACAGCTACAAAAGAATTCGACACCTGCAGTCGACTAATGCCTCTCTTATAATGCTTGTGTCTTAGCAGGGCACCGCCCTAACCACTCGGCCAAAGTGTCTTGATTGAAATCCAGGGTCTTATTTATTTGTTCTTATGATGGTGTTGACCTTGGGAATGTTATGTGGCCGGAGCACCCGCTTGGTATAACCCCAGATTGGCGTTCGACGTTGGGTCGTTGGGTCATCTGGGGCTCGAGCGACACTCGCCGCTGTTTTAAAAAAAGAAAACGAAAAAAATCACAAAATTACATTCTTACTCATAGAATGATGAAAAATACATAAATGGTATAACTGAGTCTGCATTATATACAATGCATGTACGCTCGTAAATGACAATCTGCAATTTACCAAGATTTGGGCCCGAATGTCATGCCATCAGCAAGAGGTCTGATGATTGCAGTATCCTGAACATCCATGGTATTCAGGGCTCCCACAGAACCCCACCAGGGAGCCATTTCCGTACCCGACAAGCTCAAGGCAAAGAATATGAGGATGGTGCTCAACGCCAAGCCAACATCAAGGCCGGCAGAGGTGATGTAGTTGAACTGCATCCACCAGCCGCGGTACTTGTTACGGATATACTTGTTGAATAAGAAGCCAACCCAGGCCCAGGAGAGATAGTTGAGGGCTGTGGCGGGAGGAATCATACCACTGCCACCAAAAATAATGGGCCAGTTGATGAAGCGCACAATAGAACGGGGGTTGCGGCGTAGGATAAACCAAGTCACGACCGGACAGATGGAACCAATGAAAAAGAACCAGAGCATGGACGAGTAAAGGGCTCCAATGCCAAACATGCGCTGGGCGCCGATGACACCCCAGATAACAGAGGCGTTGAAGTAGACCTTGGCACCCGGGCAGGTAAAGTGATTCTCCTGCTTTGCGGTGCAAATACCGTTGATGGCCCCGAGGGCCCAGTTCAAGACGGCAATCTGGACAATGGATGACCAAATCACAGCTATAACCTGGCCCATGAATACGGTTTTAGGTGGGACCTTCATATACATGGCCATCTTCATGTCACTGACAAAGGCAAGACCCTGGTATAAGGCATTGTACCCGTAAGCCTTGAAGAGCATGTTGGCGACGGGACGGCCCTCGAGCATGTAACTGGCCATAAACTCCGTCAAGACATTGAGACCCAGCTGAACATTGGTTGCGCCCTGAATGATGCCCGTGGGAAGGATGAAGAGCCAGGCAATCATCATGGCCACAATGTAGCCCCAAGCGGGCATGTGAGTTTCATAGCCGAGAACGGTTCCGAGACCCATGCCAAAGATGGAAAAGAAGAGGATGACGTACCACCAGAAGGGAACTGGATCGTACTTGGCATACATTCTAGTGTGGACGTCTTCGTCGTCCTTACCCATGGTAGTGAGGCGTAGCCAGATCTCTTTGCTGTGGTTGAGAAAGGTGTGGACCACCAATGAAGAGATGGCAGCGAAAGAAACACCGTAAGCCATAGTGAAGGTGGCAGAAAGGAAGAGCGGCGAATACGCTTGGTACTTTTCCAAATCGAGCTCGTAATTCGGGGTAAGCACCCGGCTGACATTGTAAGGCTGAGCAGTATTGTCGTAGCTCTCAGAATCACTTATGGGGAGGTAGAGGTTGTAAAAGACGTTGCTGTAATGGATGCCAATGTTGGTAATCATCATGAAAATGACAACACCTACAGTGGTATTGGCAATAGCATGCCACGGGAAAATGAGTGGTGAGGTCGTGTAACCACTGATCTGGGTCCAGTCAAAGGTAATGGGAATCAGAGATATACCAGTCCAGCCGCCAAATAGCTGATTGATGACTGGACTCTGGGGCTTGATCCAAGTGACAAAGGCGAAGACGCTGAGGAACGGCGCGATGAAACCGGGGAACCAGTACCACAGAAAAGATCCCAGACAGACATACGAGAACCACCTATATCGGCCAATCGACCAGCCATTGGTCCTGGTGGGATCAGATGGGGAGTGGTCGTGCAGAGCGTAGAAGAGCGATGTGTTGATAAGGTTGGTGGGCCAAATCATGGCGGCAGGCTCAACCAGATAGCGACGAAACAAGCCCGCCATACCGAAGCCGCACATGGAAATGGTAAAGGTGAGAAGAAGTTGGAAGCCCCCTATAATTACCGACAATTAGACTTTGAGTTCATCACTTGTTCAGTCGCCGAAGACTTACACCCAAAATCCTGCTTGTAGAATTGCTTCAAGGCCAAAATAATGTCGGTGCTGAAGGCAGAGCCGCCTCCAAAGCTGACATTGGCCATGATCACGACGAGCGTGTGCTCCTTCTTGTTCCACGGGCCAGGATTCAAGTTGAATTTTAGGCCAAAGAGGCTAAATTGGCGGTTCGGCAGCGCCAAGGACCAGGCGACACCGACAGGATGGCAGAGCAGCTGGGCGACGTAGGTGGTAATAATGATGGAGGGCGCGCGCATACTGAAGAGCATGTTCAGGCCGGAACCGACGGTGGTGAAGAGCATGCCGATGACCCAGGCGCGGATCGTGTTGGCGGGCACATCCTCGTCGGAGATGCGTACGGCAGCGCGGACCTCGGGGTAGGGCGAGTCCTCAAGAATGTGCTCGACCTCGGCAATGACCGTCTTGGGATCCGACGAGGCCAGCGCGTCGGCGACCTCGTCAACGAACTCATCGGGCAGGTTAGGATCGTTGAGATGGTGCCGCTGCACGTTGCGCAGCTGCTCCTGCGCCTCGAGCTGTGAGATATCGCCGACGACGTGGCTCGTGACACTGCCTTCGCTGGAGTGCTTTTCACCCATGATTTCTTTTGTTGGGCGTCGTGTTAAGAGTGCAAAGGAGAGCTTCTTGGTTTGGGGACAGATCCTCGCTAATGGGCCCTTTTGCTGCTGCACGTGTGCACCCGCGATGCAGCTCTCGTCACAATTGGGAGAGAAGCAATAAAGGGCATGAGGAGAGTCAGATGCAGATCCCTGGAAAGCAGTTAATTTATATATACACACCAAGTATCGGAATCTGCACTAGACGACTACCTACATCGTAACCGGGACAAAAGGGCCCTTGCCATCCTGCTTTTATGGGACACCGGGCAGATGCCTTCCTGGAGCCGGCACGTTATCTCTGTGCTGATGCTATTACCACAAAATAACCTCTTGAAAACCAGGCTAGATCCAACTCTGGCCACCCTTGTAGCAAGGAGCACAGCTGAACAGAGCTCCCCAGAAGCCCCGAATCCTCATCAACAACACCCAATTGCAGAGTCTTGCGTGCCCTTGTCGTGTGCCATGAGCCCACTATAATTAGAATACCCCTACATGGGGACGATAACGAGTTGCAGCGAGGTTGGGTCCTGGTCGTCCGTCTGTCAGCAACCAGCCCAGCAGGCGCCCAACCGGTGCCAAATCTCCATCGACGGCGATAGCGTAAAAGCGAAAAGTGGTGCCCCGCCCCCAAAGACCCCAGATATGAGAGACGTTGAAGACTCGAGATTGGTGGTCATTGGCATTTGTGGCTTTCTTCCCCAGCCTTGGCTCTAATAAAAGTCGTTATAGGAGGGCGGTTCGTCGGCGCCGTCTACCTCATGTGACGGCGGCCCGGAAAAGGCGGCACAAGCGCTGTGTGGTCAGAGGGACTTTTGCTCGCAAAGAAAAAGGGCCACCAATATGGGGGATATCAGCGGCCGCTCTATATTAACAAGGTCTGGTACGGAGTAAGAGACCTTGAGCTTGTGCCGACCCGCTAGTTATGGAGTGCGCCGCTCGAGGGATATGTAGTTTCTGGGCGTGGCAGCTGATAACGTTGGCTGATACGCATTGAATCATGTATTAGGGCCTGCAGCTTATCATGCTTATGTATATGCAGCGAGTAGGTAGGTGTGGTAGGTAGGTAGGCTTCAATCGAGTGAATAGGTACCTACCTACCTACCTACCTATTGGGCAAGGTGCTGGAATGCGCCTGGCTCTGGGGCAGACTTTCCACAGAGATTCGGCTAGATACAGTGGCTCCCGCCTGGGCTTCCGATCCGCTGTTTGGATCGCCTTGGCGCCTGGGCGCTCTTTGAAGCCTGAACAAGGGCAGAGGAAATGACGAGATCCCGCTCTCTTCGTCATGTGCCGGTTTTCCGACTGTGGCAATAAATGACCTGAGTATCCTTGCCACCTGCTGAAACGAGTCGTGAAGGACAAAATTTCCCAACGCTCGCCAATGATGGTGCTCAACTTTGGATAGTAAGACGCCAGGCGGGAAGTACGGACGCCATCGGTAATGTGGGGGACATGATTGGCAGCTCCTACACCCCGCAATGTACACAACAAGACTCGGCAACTTTTTCCTGCAGAGACATGTCTCACGAGACCAAGTACAAAGTTGACTCGAAATCATGGCTTGCACAAGTTTGCAGAGTCCCCGCGGACAAATACTAGTCGCTCGACGAGCACACGCCACGTTTCCTCATCGTGGCAAGCCACCATACCTCGAACGAAGGTCTTTTTCCGGGCGGGCGCCGACCCTGAGGGAGGGCATGAGCCTACCAGGCTGGCCGCCAATGCCGAGCGACGCGTTTGTTCTGCTGGCTTCGGCGGGCGAGCCTGACAATGGGCAATGTCTTGTACATGTCTAGTTCGAACCGCACGCCACATAGACAAGACTGAGACATGCCGTTGATTGGTTTCACGTACGCTCAGGACTCGCAAAGATTCGCATCCGCCAGCGAGGCAACGAGGCAAGCAGACCATATTTATGCTTTGCGTGACGAGCGTGGGTAGCTTGTTTCAGACTGGCCGCCGACTGCAGGCGCGTAAATGTGCATCTTTCATCCGCCGAGCGCAGTCATGCTCGCAAACACCATTTCACGTGTCAATCTGAACCAGCAACTAATGGAAGATACTGCAGTTTCCTCTTTCTTGATTCTTCCATCTATGCTCGAGGCTGCCGGTTCGGATCCTGCAGCCGCGCCAGCTCCAGCATCAGCCTGTACACGTGAACCGCCATGTCCTCCCTGCGCAGGGCCTTGCCGTGCCACTCACGCCCCTTGTCCGCCATCTTCCTCGCCCGCTCCCGTCCCGACGCCGTCGACGTCAGGTACGCGACAAGCTCGGGCAGCTCCTCGAGGCTCTGGCTCACGGGCGCGTAGTGCACCCACGGCACGAGGCGCTCATCGTGCCACTCGCGCAGCAGCGTCTGCTTGAGCGGCAGCGACCCCGACCCCAGCAGCTTATAGTAGCGCCCGCTGATACCGTTGCCGTCGAGGTCGAACGCAAGCCGCGACTGCAACGCCGCGTCCTTGTCCGCCCAAGCGCCCCCTGGGAAGAAGGCGCGCTGCGCTCGGCACGCCCGCGCCGCGCACTGAAAGATGCGCGTAAAGGCCACGTCGTATAGACGACCATTGAGAAAGGACGACGCCACGCGCTCGACGCTATCGTTCTCTTCTTGCAGGTAGTAGTACTGCTCCCGGCCGAGGTTCTGCGCAAACTGGACGAAGCGCTGCCGGTGGTAGGCTCGCCAACCGTCGTCGTCGTGGGCGAATGCGCCCGAGGTCGAGCCCGCCCAGTACAAGTTGTTGGTCTTTTCGTCAAAGTCTGGCTCCTGGTCGGAGTCGTATACGAACTCGGCTTCCATGTAAGCCGGGCTGGGCATCAGAATGTCGCCCATTGTGGAGGGCGCTCCAGTGGACAGGACGGGCACCATGCCTTCAGTAAGCCGCAAAGAGACTGGGCTAATGAAGAGGCCATGCAAGTGCTCATACTCTGGATGTCGACAAATATCCATGGCCGAAGCCGCATCCTTTATGAACGGCAAAGAATATGATTCTCTCTCGTCCTTTGCGTGAGCATTCTCGGCTCTATGAGCTACGCACCCTCGTGTGATGTTCGCCCATGTCGGCTGGCGAGATAGATCAGTGACTCGTACTTCTATCGTCTTGTCGCTTGGGAGGACGACGGTTGGTTCGTCGAGATGGTTGACCAGAAATCTGACGTCGGGCAGCTCTGCGCCAGCAAATTTGCTTACAGTCTCAAACAAGGAGGAAATGTGACGATCGTACAAGCGATACGGGTGGTTGCATCGAGCCCTCGCCTCTTTACGACTATACTCGCAGGACCAAAGCTCACTCCCATCTGCATAAAACGCCGCATCCATAATTCGCTGAAGCTCTACGCCGCTCAGCTTCAAAAATGGCGCGACCTGCTTATGAATCATGTCAAACTCGTCGATTATGGGCGACTTGTGCGCCACTGCAAATCTATACCAGCCTTCAAACCCAGGCGGGGGATCAATTTCATAGCGCCGACGGTACTCGGCCTGCGCTTCCTCAAAGGATTTTGACTGCCGATGCAGCAGACCGCTGAATTCCGCGTTGGCCCCACGCATCAATATATCGACGGGATGCTCGCGATTTGCGCCAAACGTATGCTGCACGGCGCTCTCGGCGCGTCGAATGGCAACCATGTTTGCGCCGTAGGGAATCAGCGTCACGAGCATGAATACCCAGAGCGTTGATCGTGACTTGGCGCGGCTGGGAAGTGCGTAAATTATCTGGCCGAGGGAGAGCCCGGATAATGCAATGTGCAGCAGGGGCCGAAAGGCGGATGATTGAAAAAAGGGGCTTTCTCCGGCCATGAGGGTGAATGCTCCCATAGACGGAAGGACTGTCCATGACACATCCCGAGTCTGGTTGGCCCCGTCAGTCAAATCGCAGTTCAAGTCTGCAATAGGCGGGCTTAGGCTTACTAGTTGTGTGACAAAGAACCAAGTCAAGCACTTGAATACGGCGGTTGCAATGGTCCTTAATAAGGGACCAATGGTGAGACCAAATACTAGAGTTTGGACTATGAACGCGAAGGCGACACCAAAAACGACCCATTTCGACAGCTGCTCAATGTCTTGCTCAATCCTGACGGGCGGAACAATGACTGCTCTCCGCCGCCTCCGAGGCAAAAGCGTCATGTAGGTGACAGCAACCGCCATCAGCGCCACGCTCGCATATACACACTTCCTCAGGTCCCACATAAAAAGATCCAGAACTGCAACGACAGCAATAACGCAAGCGGCGGCGATCGACGTGAAAACGAGCGATGCAGATGCCGAATGACCTCGCGTCGCATCCGCCACGTCCCCTTGCATATACCGCTGCGCTGCTAGCAGAATTGGCACTAAAGCAGGCTGCGCACCCTTGTTAGCATCACCGACAGAGGTTCATCTCATCCCGAGTTACGACGCCTTCTTACATGGAAGCGCGCGGTGCCGTTTTCCGCCCTGCAAAACGACGCCGCGGCGATGCCCGCCGCAAACAGCACAGCGCCAGATCCCTTGTCCGTGGACGGCGGTGGCGGCGCAATCTCCTCGCCCTTACCGCCGCGTCGTTGGCGCCCGCCCGCGCGCACCAGGAGCGGTAGCAGGACCCAGGCCAGAGCCTCGGAGGGCAGTTCCGTCGAGCGCGTGAGCAGCCGCTGGGTGAGCAACTCGCAGAGCAGAGTCGCCGCGGCCAACGCGGCCGCGCGATCCTGGGTTCTCGATGACAGTGGAGGAGTCATGACCAACAATAAAAAGATGATGACCAACGAGACGCGCACGATGTGACCAAGAAAAAGTTGTTGGCTGCCTTATGTACTGTGACATAGTCATGCTGTCATGTGACTCGTTTTAGTGAGTAGGACCCCCTGTTGGCATGGGGTAACTTCAGGGGACTAGACTAGGGGGCTAATGACGTATCTCTGTTACCTTCGTCAATGCCCGAGTTTTAGGAGCTTTGACGAGCTTCCAAACAATGTTGTAGGACTTGGGCTGCCCCAAGGTTTGGCATGAAATCGCAAGATGAGCATTCCAAATTCTCAAGACAAGCATAACGAGTGCATTGCTATGATTATGATATCTCTCTTATCCCACGTACCCCGTGTCCCAATTTGCACCAGGTTAACCAGGGTTTCTGGTCTTCATTCAACATCCCAAGTTACGAGAAAGAAACAATTGACAAAGAGAGTGAGTGATTTCCACGTGCTATACAAGAAAACAAAGGTGGTGGTAAACTCCCCGAACGCCTATGCGATAGCATTAAAAAAATCAAAGCACGCGACGAAAATGTCCGTGATCAGTTTGGCTTGCAGAAAAAAGTGACAAAATTGCGATTCCCGTTTCCTCCTCTTTTTACAACGAGAAAAACTCCAAATGCCGGTACTGGTGGCACGCCCCGCGTATCAAGACAAAGCCAGTCAGCATCTGATGCAGTAAGTATTCATAAAACACGTCGTTGAGCACAAATGTCATGTCTTGTGTCTAGACTGCTGGTGTAGGGTTATGAGACAGAGGTGTGACAGTATTGGTGGAATCGTCGGAGCTAGATTCGGAGTCGTCATATTCGGCTGCATCGGACGTAGAGCGCTCCGAGTCAAAGCTACTTCGCCTGCGCTGACCGGCTCCCTGTTGGAGAGCATCGCTGTAGCTCAGTAGCGGAAGATG
Organism: Beauveria caledonica; assembly: GCA_030777785.1. Taxonomy (NCBI): domain Eukaryota; kingdom Fungi; phylum Ascomycota; class Sordariomycetes; order Hypocreales; family Cordycipitaceae; genus Beauveria; species Beauveria caledonica. The sequence goes on along the minus strand of JAPFSE010000221.1, from coordinate 28,046 downwards.
ATTGACGGTGGTGCCAGGTACAGCGGCCGAATTGCCGCGGCTACGGTTCATGACTTGAATCAAGGGCGTGTCGTCGCTGTCCGTGCTATGTCGGCGACTGCTGCTTTCACCATCGGAGCCAGTGGGGCTCGTGTAATCGGGCGGCGGGTTTGTGGCGTCCAGGAGGTGCAAGTGAAGAGGATTCTCGTTGTGTTCTTCTTCCCGCTGCTGGTGGGCAGAGCTGCTTGTCTCACCACTGTCATCAGTGCGAACGAGCTGGGCGAGGGAAATGTCGGTGGGACTTCGCAGGGGGCCCGGGCTTGTGGGAAGGATTCGAAAGTTGCCGCTGCGTGTTCGACCGTGTGAGGTGTTGGCGGGTTGCTGTCCTCCGCGGACGCTATACGTAGAACCGCTGAATGAGTGGCCATGACGACGTCCCTGTGGTGGTGCGTAGCCGTCCTTTGTGCCGGACTCGAGGAGAATACTGCCCTGCTCGGAACCGTACGGGGGTGGCGGTGCGAGGCTGCCGGTGACGGGGGCGAGTCCCCATTTCTTGACGTTGGCCTCGATGAAGACAAAGCCGGACTGGCCGAGATTGACATGGACCGTGGCCGGGCCGTTGGCGCCAACAGCAGGGAAGAAGTTTTGCGACTTGAGACCGTGAACGACTTCCTCGAGCTTCTTGCCGTTGCGAGTAAAGAAGATGGCTCCGGTCCGGGGTCGATATCCAACACCTACGACGTCGCCCTGGACTAGGCGGGGACCGTAAGGAATTTCGCTAAAGGGTTGATTGTAGTGGCGCGAACCGTTGGAGTGGTACGCAACCGAGTATTTATGATAGCCTGATAAGTTAGTAGATGGGCGTTAGGAGAGATTAGTGCAGCATACCTGGCAGACGAAAGAGCGGGTAGGGCTTTGTGGCCATGCCGATGCCGAGCAGGGTAGATTCGGGCTTTTCGTAAATCTTGGCTTCCCAGTAATAGACGTCGTTTTGTTTGGGCACGGGCAGGTTGCACATGACGGTGCATTCTGAATCATAAAACTCAATTTCGGTACGTGCTTCGACGAAGCAATTCGCAATTTCGAGCTCGGGTTCAAACTCCCAGGCGGAGACGCCCTTCTCCTGTATGGCGAGGTATTGGGAGAGGGAAATGTCAGTTTGGAGTGATTCGGGAGGGTTGGCGGTTACAAAAGCTGCGCACAGTCCACGTTGATTAGTCTCGACACAGCAGGGACACCTGCGGGACTCGGAATGTTTCATCAAGGCGAGACGTACCTTTGGCCCTTAGATAGTCTGTACGTGCCATCTCGTCCATCGTCTCCAAGGCCTCCTCCTCCTCGCGCAAGAAAGCCTGCTCATCATCGTACTCTCCAGGGCGGCCGAGGCGGTCGAGCAGGATGCGGCCGGAGCCGGCGCAGCCCGAGGCCCAAAAGACGAAGACGACAAGGCCGATGAGGAGGATAGAGCCAAATGACGAGACGAGGCCGATGACGATGCCGGTCAGGGCCGACGAGGGGTCTGACATGACGGCGGAGGACGGCCAGGCAGAGTTGTTGAGGGTTGTGGTGGCTGGAGAAGGCCAGAGCAGCCGCGCGTGACGGTGTTTCGAAGGCAGCAACCGTCGAGATGGGTGCGCCAAGCGGCCCTGTCAGAAATATCGTAGTCGATGTAAAAAGGGATAATGACGCCGGCGATGCCGCCGCAGCGGTAGTCAAAGACGAGAGAATAAGGAACGGCGAGCACTGCGATTTGCTTCGTCGGGTTGTGTGGCGGGCGGACAGGCGGGAGGAGAGTAGGTAGGTAGTGCGTAGTATGCTTGCGGGGAGACGACGGCAGGCGGTGGCGAAGCGCTGTTCGAAGCGGGATAGAACAAATGAATTATCGCAGGAGTCGAGAAGTGATCAAGCAATGAGGAAAACAGAAACAAAAAAAAAGACAAGATGCAGCAGGGTGATAGAGGATGGGAAAGGTCTGGGGTGCACGGGCAATGACGAAGAAGGGGATTGACTTTTGGGTGTCGGTTTGGGGATTGTTTTGGAGGGAGAAGTGAAAGCGTCTGACGAGACAAAAAGGCGAGCCAAGGAAAGGCAGGCAGAAGATCGGGGCAAGTGGGTATGGCTGCGCTGGGCAGTGGGCGCTCTAATCGGGTAAACAGAAAGTGCCGCTGCAAGACGGATTACACGTTGCACGTGTATTGAATAATTATACAGCTCATTACTGTGTGAATCTAGCTCTATTCCGAATTAACTATGATCCTATATTCTCTTTCCCCGTCTGTGGCAATCCACGGCCAGGAGAGGGGAAGAGAAGGATCGCACAAGTGGGGATGCTTTCTGGGCACCACAAGCAGTCAAGTTATACTGGAGGTAAGTACATAAGATAAGATAAGGTAGGTACCTACCTAGGTACAGTGCCTCCAGGTAATTCCGAACAGCATTGTATGGGAAATCGGTGGTGATCTGCTCTGAATTACCTGATACCCACTGTAAGTACCTACCTAGGTAGCAAGCTAGTTACAGTGGCCCCAGTGGTTGGGCTCAGCGGCTGCAGCGGAGACAAACAGTGGCCTTTACAGTTGCCGCCCACCACGCAAGCTCTGCGCTCACGCCTTGAGCCAGAGTCCATCAGATAATATCTTGAACCAGGCGGCATATCTTTACGATGACACACCCACGCCTCTGTTTCCCCCCATCTGCAAGCCTATTCCATCATCCGGAAGACGGCATGCAATGGCTTGCACTACTCCGTACGGACCATACCACAATGACCCCATCAAGCATAGCCCCCACCCGCGCGTCGATGACGGAAGTGGGCGCCCGGCGGAGGCGGCGAAATCGTCTTCACAATGCAGTTTTTTCTCTTTTTACGGCTATCTGCTTGCTTACCTGTGTGCCCGCGCAGTTGTCCAAACCTTTACAGCATCAAGCGATACATGAGTGAATTTTGCGAAATGGTGAGTCCTCGGCAACTACCGCCTGGGTGGTTCCTTACATGTTCTTCGACATCGGCAAAGCGCATGATGACCGTTTTTTTTGTTGGTCTTGGATGCGACATAATACAAGCCCTTAAATTATGGGGAGCCCTTTTCCCATCTTCCATCTCTCGATGCCGGAGCGGGGCGGCTTCTGACCATCCATCACCAGAAATAACAACACACAACAACTGGCAAACAAGAAACCATAGGGGAAAAAGACGATTTCGAACCGGCAGCAAACTGAAAACTCCAACTGTGGAACTCGATAGGTGAAAGGCTGGCATGACCCCTGCTCCGTAATCTCTGGCCCTACGCTCCTGATGCAGTCCTTGTAACACCTTGCTGGGGTGCTATGGTGCCAGAGCTTCTTATCAGATTTCCACCCTTCCACATCGAAGTGCCCGAACGCGCAAAGTCGAACTCAATGACAGTTCGGAAACCACAGTCTAATAATTTCATACTTGCAGATAATACACAAAACCCTCATTAATCTCATGTTCAATTGAAGACGTTTCTGTCAAATGCTAATCTACAAGTATCAATCTGGCTTATTGCATTGCGGCTCACGTCATGGCTAGCAACATATCATAGCGAATCAAGAGAAAGTGATCGCGACCCTTAACATCATAATTGACCCCAGCTCATCCAACGAGCAACTCCATCACGCAACCCCCTAAAGCTCATCATCCCCCCGTCCACGTCTATAACCTCCCCTTTTCGCCCTCCTCTCCTCCCTCTCCCTCTCCCGCTGCGCCCTCGAAATCTCCGGCCGCGGGTGATGATAGCTCTTGGTGCCCAGCTCGCTGCTGTCCCCTCCGCTTGTCAACTCGCTCCTGCTTCCCGTGCCGCTGCCCGACAGCAAGCTATCCGTCGCCTTGGCGCGCTGAAACGAAAAGTCTCGGCGGTGCGTGCGCCCCTCGTCCCGAACCCTCTTCGCTTCGACACGCTTCTTCTCCGCCTCGCGCTCCGCGTTGCGATCCGCCGTCGAGTACACCTTGCGTATGCCGCCCCCGCGCTTCTTGTCCTTGGTCGGTGTGCTCGTTGGCGTGCTCTGCTTGTTGGGGAGCAGCTCCGACTCCGTGCCCGTGTGGCTCATCGTCGCGTTCGAGCCATCCCATGACGAGCCTTCCGACTGCTTGTTCAGGCCGCCGACCCGTGCCGCCTTTTCGTGCCGGTAGCTGCGCAGCTCATTGCGTGCCTTCATCTCCGCCTCCTCATCCTGCACCTCACCGTCCTCAACACGTCGTCTGTTCTGCTTCTCGTCGTACTCGCCGCCGCCGCCGCCGCCGACTTCGCTGCGCTTCTTGCCCTTTTTGCGCTGCTCGCGCTCCTGACGTCTCCGAGCGCGCTTCTCCTCTCTTTTCTCCCGCGCCGCGATGTCGCTCGCGCCTGCTGTGATGCCGCTCAACCCTGTGCTGTCTGTAATTGTCGTCTTGCCATCGTCCGCCACATCTTTATACACGCTACCGCCCCCCAGGTTCGTGGACTCGGTCGCACCCGAAAGCAGCGTACCGTTGGGGCCGCGCCGGCGCAGCACCGCCGTCTTGTAGTCTTCCCAATCCGTCTGCTTAAAGTAGAAGCCGCCATTACGTGCCCAAAAGAAGAACCAGATGATCCCCCCCACAAACGTCAGCCCGAGCAGCGCAAAGAGCACAAAGAAGCCCACGTTGGAAATGTCGTGCGGGTCCAGCACGCCCGCTGACGGGTCCTGCTTATTGTTGCTGGGCGTGTCCCGGGTGATGTGCATGCGGGTGGCGTCCGCCAGAGGACCGTCAGCCGCGCCGTCCACGACCGCCAACGTTGGCAGCGAAGGGGTGCCGACGACGGCAAACGCTCGTCGGAGTAGCGGCGTCAGAACCGGTGCCATGGTGTCTCGGCCTCTCGATGATCTTTGGGCTTCGTTCCAGTCGTGGTGGATCAGATCGGAGAATAAAGAGGCGAATGCTAAATTTGAGATATGGGTTGGAATGAGGACCTTCTCGTAGCCGAAAAAAGAAGGTAACTGAGGTACGAGGAATGTTCTGTCTGAACTTGTGGGTGAGATAAAAGGTGATCCACTGGCACTGAGAGGCGATGCGCGACCGGAACGAAGAAAAAGAAACGTTGGTCCTTTGGGTTGCGTGAAATGTCAGATATTTGTCGTCGGGAAGAATGACAGATAATTAGGGTGGTGCAAGATTGGGTTGTGTGCAGGAGGGAGAAAAGCATTGCAGCAAGGATGCTGGTTGGTGTTCCTACAGAAACCAGCATTGGGTGGCTGGGCGGTGGCGGCAAGTGACGAGGTTGGGCTGTCATGCACCAACACATCCCAAATAAATAACTACTTAGCTTCACTAGCCGAAATAACATCATAATATACAGACAGGATAGTGTGTCATTAAACTCTTGGGCGTATTTAGTAAAACCTATTTTTTTAACCATCATACCGCATATGATTTAGCCCTTGGCATTTTCCCGGCCACGCCTGGTGACGCTCAAAGTCAACAAACCCGGTGGATCTCATCTCTGGCCCAGCAACCACCGTGACCACTTACTCAAGTGTCACAAGTCACTTCACGAGTCCCTCTCTGATGTAATAAGGACGCACAGGAAATTATCAGTCTTATTGCTGTTATCTGTCATAAGTTCCATGGCTCATATCGCTCCAATCTTTTTGCTGCAGTATGCCGTAACCTTTTTCAAGCCAAGGAAACAATTACCAAGGAGAAGAGGGACAGAAAGAGAAGAAGCATTTGTCTAAGCCGTAGCACAGAAAGAAAACCAAAAGATACCCCCCGACCGATGGCGCCGGGTTATTACCGGCTACCAAATCGGCAGGCACACGGTAAAGAGGCGCGAACCTCGTCCGCCTGTACAGTCTATAATATGGCGATGTGCAGTTTCAGCAAAACAAATGAAAGCAAGTGCTCAACATAGTCTGGGTACGTAGCATCCACCTCGCACAGGGCGAGGCAGTGCGACGTTCCCAACTCTCATCGTACAAGATAGTACTTCGACGCAAGTTCAGCATGGCTGGCATGCGTCGGAATCTGCTGAACGAAACAAGCACCACAGGGCCAGTACAAGTAGGAAATTAAACGAGAAAGAGAAAAAGAAACGAGCGACAGGCGAAACTGCCACTCCAACAGCACTCTAGATCCTAAATTCCAGAGAAACAACTGCCGGTCTCCATTATACACTCCAAGTAACGTCCTCGCTAATTAGGTGTGGGTATCATAACTGCTTCGCTCGGCACGGCATCAGCCAGACTGCCTGGCAAAACAAGGACAACAGAGTACATGCAGGAGTGAACAACGTTGAGAAAAATTGAAAAGAGTCCGAAAGAAAAAAAAACGGGTAAGATTGAAAAAGAATCGCGAGTCATAAATGTGTTGGTCTGTCGTAGTCAAGGCTCATGCTGTGTCATGATGCAAGATATGTCGTGTCGTCATTAAATGGTCGTTACTGTCGGTCGTCGATAGGTTGTCCGGTCAGCGCCCTCAAACGTAATTGCTGCCTTCGACGTACTCATAAGGCGAGTAGGCTGTAGACGTGTATCCACGGGGCCGGTGTTCCGAACGGCTTGGGGCGCGAATTCGATGGGGAAGAGTCATACGCGGCGGCTCTCGTTCTTGGTCGCGACCGTCCTCGAGTTGAAATACGGTGCTTGACTTGTCACTGCCGGATCGAATCTGCTGCGCGTGACCCCGAGAGCTAAAGGTAATGTCTGCTCCGCCCTTGAATTTAAGTTCGGATTCGCCAATTTTGATAGTGACGTCGTCTGTGCCGTTGTTGGATGATGAGCGTGTGATGCCCGTGGTGTAGCTGCGACGATACTCACTATCATCACGGCTGCCGCTACTGCGCGTGGACTGACTGCCGGGATTACCGCGAGTTGCCTTTTGCAGCATCTCGGCGGTGAGCGGCATTTTGGGTCCGCCAGTGACAGCATCCTGATAATCCTGAGCATCTCGAATCTTGGAGTCTGCGTAATGGGCCTCGTATTTGGCGGCAGCACGAGGCGGCCCACCATAGGCGGTGGCCGTACGGTTACGTCGGCCAGCCGGAATGATGTCGACGGTTTCGTAGTGTGAGCCACGCCTGGGCCGTGCCGGGTCTATGTAGCGCCTCTGCCGATAAGAGGGCTCGGGAGACATGTCTTGGAACAGCTCATGGCCGGGATCGAACTCTTGATAGTCGTATTCATCACCATAGTTGACCGAGTGCCTGCTGGCAGATGGCCTTCGAGGCTGCTGGCTTACCTGAGGGCGGCCAGGAGGTGGACGATAGGGACCGTTGTGCTGTGGGGCAGCGGACATGGTTCGCTGGGGCATACGGTCGGGAGGCGGCATCATTCTGCGGTCACTTTCAGCTCTGGATGGGCGAGAGGAACGGCGCATGACATTGGGTGTCGGCTCGTCGCCATATTCATCTGGGCTATAGCCTGGAGGAATACGCTCGGGGCCACCGAGGGCACCCATGGCGGAGGGAGGTCTCGACTCGAACCTAGCCTTAAGATGGTCACTGTAACCAGGGTGGGGAGGACCAACAAAGTAGCCAGGGGGAACCATGCCCATAGGCGAAGGCGGAGGCATGCGAGGAGACATGTCATGCAAGTGAGGAGGAAAAGGCATGGGAGGACCGTGAGGACCAGGCGGAAAGTGACCAGGAGGAAAAGGAGGGTGATGCCAAACCATGCCCGGTGGCGGCGGGGGTGGAGGGAATGGCTGTCCATCATAGTAGGTGGCAGATCTCGAGGCCGGGCGAGGGCGGGAAGCGGGCGCAGCAGGTTGCTGATAAACGTAGCGCGGGTATTCATCAGATACGCCTCGAGCCATGGAGAGAGGAGGGCCATGCTGGACGGCGGGCCTCGCTTTTTTGGAGGACTCTTTGGGGGAATGGCCCTGAGAGCGGCGAGCCTCGGACTCGCGCGTCTTTCTCTCGTGGCGGAGGCGCTGGTGCTCGCGCTCGCGATCACTCTCGTATTGCAGAGAGGACCTGCGACAGTCGGCCTGGCGAGCCCTTTCGCGGCGGGCGTCTGGATCCCTGTGTTTGTCGGAGCTCTTGTGGGAGGAACGAGCCGAGTCGGACTCGGTCAAGCTAGCGCGTTTGGAGGAGGAGCCAGTCATGATCCTGCTACCGACGTTGGGGCGATTCTTGGATGGTGGAAAGTCGTCGGCGACGGCATAAATTCTGGTGCCCTCAATGGAACTGCCAGTGTCCTCGTTGGCATCGTCGACGTATGCCGCATATGTGCCGGGTTGGGCGGGCGCCATGACGAGGAAAAGCTGAGAAGCGTCGAGGCGCTGAGGGTCAGGCGGCGCCTGGAACGGGACGAAACGGTGTCTCCAGTCGATGGCGGTAGCGCAGAGCGAAAACGACTATGGCGGAATTTCGTGTGCAGAGCGTTGTGCGCAGGAATAATAGATATTATTCGAACAAGACGCAGTATTAAAAAGAAAAAAAGAAGAAGAGAGTCGAGAGAGAATGTTTGACTGAGGCGAGCGAGCGATTAAGCGTCAGAAAAAACGACAAAAGCGCAAAGGGTGGACGATGGGCGGTGACGGGAGGGCAGGAAAGGAATAGCGGCAAAATAAAATAAACGGGGGGCAAAAGGCAGCGAGGCAGCTCAAAAAAGCAGCAGCAGCTAACTAAATGGGAAGTGAAGGGACGGGACGTGAGGAGCTGGCTGGAGCTGGGGCAAAGCGGGTGAGTGGGCGAGTGGGGTCGGGCACGAAGACCAAGGGCTCAATGGCACCCAGAACTTGGTGGGCGAAACGAGAGGCTGGATGGGCAGCAGTTGGTGCAGGGTTATTTTTTCGTGGTGGAATCGAGTGAGAGGAGAAGACGGAAAAGCGAGAGAAAAGAGCGAGGGGAGGGAGGTAAAGGGAAGGGACAAAAGCAAAATGGCAGCAAGCAAGGCGATGAAGAGAGGACGAGGCGAGGGGACGAGCGGATACAAGAGACGACGCTAGGTCAGAGCGTCGATTTGTACGAGCAGAAGGCGATAGGGAAAAAGTAGACAGGGACCTACCTTGACCCGGATATTGGTGCACCGGTCGTAATAATCTTAAGTAACGAGCACAGCAGTTGTGACAATGGGTGCGAGGTGCTTTGTATCAGCGCTGTCGAGCGAGGTAATACCAGCAGGCAGTTGACAGGGTGGCGTGCAAGCAGACAACTCCGTGGGGAGGCGAAACAAGCAGTGCACGGGGTTGGATGACGATGCTTATTATTATAAGCCAAGGGTGGTCTGATGCGTGAATGGCCGATGGGCAGACGAGAGGGAGGAGATGAGTGCAATGACAGCAATTGCTGGTGGTACATTTACCAGGTTGCTACCAGGCGCACGACATATTTATTACCTTATTGGCACGTACTGTCACTTGGTACTTATTTACCTCTGTTTCTACAAGAGTACCTCGTAAACCTTGAGTGAATCATGGCGCAGTTACTGGGCCACCAACGCAGTTTCAGCGCTCTAGCAACGCTCAAAGCACGCATAACGAAGTAACTCATGTACCATTGTTAATGTACGATTGACCAGCTCACATTACTCTTTGCCACAGACATACATCAATTTAGTGTCTGCTACATTGATTCCTGCAGCAGTACCTAGTCGGCAACCGGTATTTGCGAACTCCCACCACTGTTTCGCGACCACAGCAAACCACTAGTACCTGCCTTGAGCATCACCAGCTGCCTTGTGCTTCATGTACCTACCTGGGCCAACTAGCCAACCACCTGGAATGCAAAGCAAAGAAATTTTTTTTATATATGCCTCGAAAATGCTGCATGTCTCTGCCACAGGCTCATGCAAGCCCGGACGCTAGTGCGGCCAGATGCCGGACAGGACAAGTGACTTGGGTGGGAGTAGAGGCAAAAATTTCTTTCTCCCTCCTTTCTTCGCGTCTTGTTCATTCGTACGGCGGCCTCGGCCCGGAGGGTGGAGGGATGCGCCTCGCGAATGTCGTGAAACGTCGAGGGGGCCATATAAGAGGAGCATCGTTGTTGGCGTAAAAAAAAAGAAGGAGTCATGGCGTAAGAATAGCAAACAAGGGAACCGATAACGGAAAAGGAAACAGGGAGACGTGAAATGACGGATTTCTGCCCGAATTCCATGATAAAGGACGCAGAGCAAGTTACAAACCGAGTGACTGTCAACTGTGCAAAGAGCCTTTTGGGCTGCCATTCATTCCGTCTGGCTAGGTGCCCTGGTATGACGGACAACGTTGTAGCGCAGCAACCCGCTGTCATGGTTTGGCCTGTAATGCGCGCCACGTCTAATTCTTCCTCACGTTGCCCCTGAAATGTCTTTTTCTAACAAGATTTCCTTGGTCTTGCTATCCTAGCAAGTCATTCACGCCGAAATCAGAGAAGGGAGGGAAATTTAAAAGTGCATCGACCGCAGGCGTGCAAGACACGCATCCATCACCTGGTGCAGCCAGCCAGCCCAAGAAGGTGGGGGGCGAACAAAGTGCAAGGTACACCGTACGGACAAGTAATACTTTGCGCGTGTGCACAGAGATGCCAGCGCAGCAAACCGACCGGGGGGTATGTAAAGGGAACAGAGAACAAGCCACTTTTCACTTTCCCAATGCAATGGCCAACGGAGCAAATAAAATCGATAAAATAATGGACAGGCAGGCAGAGGGGGGCAACTTGACTAGCCAGGACCGTCTAGTCTGGCCTTGGGGGATTGAGCGTCCCAAGGCTGTGGCGCTCGGCATATGGCGGGACCCTTCATTGGCCTTGCTTCAATTTGTGTGTCCGGTCCTGCCCAACCCATCTTGGGCTGCGGGTGATTTAACCAGACTGTTCCTGAAATGATAAACATGCCAAAAAGTCCAAGTTGCAGTGAAAAAGAAGCGACGTTTCCTTTTAACTCATTTGAATCGGCTAGTGACCGTTGCTGGGCAGAAAAGTAGCCAACGGCTCGTCCCGTTCTACACGCCTGGAATGAATGAACTAGTCAAGTCCCGTCGAAGTTGCTGCGATTCAAGAAATTTGAAAGTGTCGACTTTCGGGATCATCAACGGAATTCACAGTGTAACATAACGTATCCGTCCTCGCGTCTCAAGTAGCTGTATTACGTCAGCAGTAGATGCCAGCTGGCTCGATTGCTTCAAGTGTCCTGCCCATTTATGCTGATGATTGTTACTGATGTTTAAATAAATTCTAATCCTCTTTTCAATTAGATATTCATGCAGCAGGCCCCGCTCTTCAGCCAATCGTCGTCGACCCTACCCATGTCGATCCAATGTGCCACTCAACCACTCACCTCCCCGTCGCCCAAAGTGGAACCTTGGCTCGTAAGTCATTTGCTTGTTCGGTCTGTCTCTGCTGCCCAACATCGAATGCTTGTTTTCTGTCCGTTGGCGGAAAAGAATGCAAAGGAGGCAAAACCGGTGCGTCGTGCAACAAAGGACACTGGCTGTGAAACTGTGTACTGGACGGTCTGGACCCCATTCCGTATTTCCACATCCATCACCGATTTATAATTACTCTTATCGTGTCAGTTACTCTCTTGCTTTGCAGGTACTGATCGATGACCGCCCCTCCTTTCTTGTCCGAGCCGCATTTCCATTCTCCCCCCATTGATGGAGTACATCGCGGCTGCTGCATCTCGCATCAGTGGCATCACACACGCACATCTCGCAGCCCAACCTTGCGTATGTAGCCATTCGATCCTTCTCAAACAAACCACCAGGGCAAAGGCTCTTGCGATTGGCATCCAACGGGCCCAGTGACCTTGTTCTCGTGCATTCGACAAAATCACCTCCCCACCATCTCCGCCACGATGAAGCAAGAAAGCTGGTCGGGAAAGTCACTGGACTTTTCGCTGCGCACACAGCATCTCGAGATGATGCCCGTCCGACTTTCTGGCCGCATCGCGCTGGTCGTACCATGATGACACAAATGGCTTCATACCAGGTATCTACCAGTACAGCACCAGCCTGAGCCCAGTCGACGGTCTTATTGCCACACTGTCAACTACCCATTGCTTTCTTTATCGCTGCGCCTGTACGGGTACTTGAAACAACCAGCCTCTGCTGCTCAACTTCCACGTACCTTGCTCGTCGGCCTCCAAAAGTAAAAACTAGTATAAAAGTCCTTCCACGTCTTCCCGGTGGAAGCCCAACTGTGGGGAATGCGGAAAAAGTATCTTCAGCCTGTCCCTCTCCTCTCCGCCGCCGACCCCTCCAAAAAGCTTCTTTGCTTTGGATCAGCGAAGTGCTCCGCCCAGTCTCGTTTCTTCCCGGTCGCCTTGTTTATTCCGTTTTATTCCTATTAACTAACTATCATGAATTCTCCCTTTGCAGCGGCCAGTCAGGCGGGTCCTAGCAACTGTGTCGTGGTCATCTTTCTCCGAAGCGGGGCTGACATGTCTCACCCTGCAAGCTTCCCATTGAACACAAGCTCGTTGAATTTCGGAATGCTACATCCCGATATTCACGCTTGAAAATCAGCATCATCATCTCTGAAGCACAGGACACGGACCTATAAGCAATAATCAGCCCACATCACCCCGGGCTGGACGATGCTGATGGCGCCAACTGAAAACACAGTCGCAGCATCGACACTTGCTCAAATAGGCCCTGACCTAACAACTGTCGTGCAATTGCAGAATCGAGAATGAAGAAACGTCATCATAAACGGTTGACTCGTCACCCCCCCAGAAATCGAGCAGTAAAAAAAGTGTCGCAGCTCTAGTTCGCATCGCGAGCACCGCGTCAGCCACCACCATAATGCCCCCATGCAACTACCGTGGCTTATCGATGCAACCTCGGCCGCCAAGTGAGCTCTCACATCCAGTGTCGTGCTTCTGCAATCTTCTCGCTCCAGTAACCTTGATGATTACCAGAGGAACGCTTACACCAGAGGCCAGAAAAAAATAGAGCAGGAAATAAGAATGGCTAGTGGTGCGATCCAGGTTGGAACGCAAGCCGCGAAGCCAAAGAAAACTACCTATCGACATACACCACATCATCGCCCTTACCCTCATTGGCTCTCCTTTTTGACGGCAAGTCGCTTTTTCCCTGCCCACCTAGCCAGCGCATCAGGTGGCGTCAGAGTAAAGCATTGCTGCGGCCCCCCCTCCCGGGATGAGTAATTATCGTGTCTATCGACTGCTACTTCCCTATCCTACCCCCGTCCACCTAGTTAGCTGGGCACCTCAACGCTTGAATGGCTCTAGTTTCAAGTACGGCTCGTTGTGGCTGGCCGGTCTGAACCTGACTCGATCATGGCTTTCGCCCATTTCATGCAGCCCGTTCTAGCGCCTCCTTTGCGAATTGCTCGCGAGCTTTAGCTAACCAAGATCGATAAGTCCGCCTGTATACGAGCCGAGCCTGGATAGTTGATGCAGCACATCGTTGGCGGGCACCTGATGTCCTGCAATGTATCCTCTCTGTAAATGCAGCAGGCCACACGTCAAGAAAAAAAAGATAGAAAAACTTGTTACAAGTCATTCCCGCCGCTTCAAGCTGCATGCATCGCGGGCATATGACTATCTTCTCAACATAATGGGTGGAATAAAACAACAACACGTACAGCTGGCTGCTACTGCCTTGCCGTAAGCCCTGGACGTGGTGCAGCATTCAGTGGCGTGTTGGAGTTGAGAGCGTGCTACAAGACTTGCCCGCCTCATGCTAGGCCATGTCTGGCAATTTTGCCACTCGAATACATGAGGATGCTCGCTGAGAGCACGGCGATGCTCCGTATACCTCTGCTGAGTGCGTGGTCGGGACCCCGGACACATGTGGTTGGTGATGGCTTCATCCCGGCAGTCTGCTAGGCGGGCTCAAATAGGCCAAACAGCCGTGGAGAGATGTGCTGGATCTCGGAGCATCGCGCATGCTGCTACTGCTGTTTCTACTGCTCTGTTCTTGCCAACGCCTCTCAGTGCAGCTTTTTTCTGGTTGGCTTTGGCTGAAGCCACAACCCACCATGCAATGCCGAGACACTTGTGAGGGCACACCCACATGTTGGGTCGCGTAGCCGTCGTGACTCTCTTGACAGCCCACGCGGCGACATTCCTAACAACGGTACTGGCCGTGCGTAAGAAAACATACTGTGCATTGTCCATCTGCAAAGCTAATCGAACACGAGTAGCGGTGTGCTCCTGTTCTGCGGATAGGGAGACACGAAGACTGCATACATGCCTCGCTTATATTGATGTTGCCACCACCACCACTACCACCACTCTGCCCCCCAATCTCGCGTACTTGGTACTGCTGTGAAACCACACTCTTATTCCAGAAACCGGGAAACCGCGCCATCACCGATCCTCCCTCGCTCCAGACTCCGAAAACTATCATCCACTCCCCCACGTCTGATCTGTATCGTGTCGGCAGCTGCACCCTTGTCCCGACCCCCGGCGTTGACACGATGTACTTTTGTTTTGCATTCCCAACAACGCCATTCGTTGTTGCAGAATGTGCTTAGTAAAGTCCGCTTCTCCGGTGACTCGTACGCTCGGAAATGGCCGCTGCGGATACCACGCAGGCTCTTTTTGCATGAATGATAGCGCGGGATGGCCCGTCGTCGTCGTCGTCGTCGTCGTCGTCGTCGTCGTCGTCGTCGTCGTCGTCGTCGTCGTCGTCGGCGGCGGCGGCGGCGGCGACAGCGGCGCATCAATCGCGGTACTTGTCGTGTGCCGTGGTGGTCGCAGGATGACGTGGGCTCCGCGCGACCTCGGGCAATACTGGGGGGTCGCACAAGGTTACCTGCGACGACGATACAGAAATGGCCAAAGAATTGCCGTTTTCACTCCTTCACACATGGTTCTAGGGCAGCATAAGGTGCGGCCGGCGTTCAAGTTACTCGTCCTCTGATGCTGTGTTGCTCGTTTTCTCATGCTGTAACTCATTGCTGCCATTGTAGTTTTTGTCATAAATGTTTTTTGATTGTACATCTATCATTGCAAATGAAGATCATATAAACAAGGAAGCTTTAAACGGGAATATCCATGTCCGCCACCACGGGCCGGTGGTCCGAGATGCGCACATTGTCGTCGAAGCTGTTGGCCAGGACGCCAAACGTCTTGATTTTGGCCGCCCGCGGCTCCTGGATGAACAAAAAGTCGATGCGCTGCGGCCACTCGCCGGGCTCGCCAAAGCTTGTGTACGTCAGGTGGTTCCCGTAGCGCTCCTTGGGCGGCACAAGCTCCGCAACGTCCGACATGCCCGAGCCCTCGGCTACCATGACCTTGTACGCGCTGTCGTCGGGGGTGCTGTTGAAGTCGCCGCCGACCAGCACGGCCGCGAGCCCCTCGCCGCCGCCGCCGCGCCACTCCCTCGCAATGGACAGCAGCAGGCGGGCGCTGTTCTCGCGGGCCTTGACGCCAATGTGATCAAAGTGCGTGCTCATGACCACCACTTTGGTCCCGCGGGCTCGGTGTGTAAACTCGCCAATCGTGACGATGCGGTTCAGTGCTGCGTCCCACCCGCGCGACGGCGTGTCCGGCGTCTCGCTCAGCCACCGCGTCTCGCTGTGTGTGCACGCCCACGCGTCGGACCGGTAGAAGATGGGCGAGAACTCGCCGTCCGAGGCGCGCGCGTCGCGCCCGCGCCCGATGTGCGCCCACCCGGAGCCTAGCCGCGCCTGCACGTCCTGCACCTGCGACTGGAAGCACTCCTGCAGGCACAAGAAGGCGCTCTCGCGACCCTCGGTCAGGAATCGCAGCTGCGTGGCCAGCTTGGGCCCGCGCACGCGCCATGGCTGCTCGCCCGTCACGGGGAGGGGGTTGGCGTTGCGCACGTTGTACGAGACGAGCCGCAGCGGTATCGTGGCCTGCGCCGCCGCCGCCGTGTCAATGGCGACGTGCAACGCCGTGTCGGTCGCAATCGCGCCGGGGGTCTGCTGCTGGTTCGACTCGCCGCCGGCGGGAGGGACGTAGACAAAGGTGCCGGGCTTGCCGCCATTTTGAGACGTCATAGTGGGTAGCCGCTGCGTCGCGTAGAGATGCCAGGTGAGGGCGGCGAAGAAGGCGAAGAGCGAGGTGAGGGCCAATTGGAAAGAATACGAGTTGCGTGCCGACCGTCTTTTCGCCGCCAGTGATGTGCCGGGCATCAGATTGAGAAGGATGAGGGATAGAGGAGGAAAGGTTACTTCAGAGTAGTTTCCCCTCTGAAGTAATATGTCGTTCCCCAGAGAAATGTAGGACCGTCACGTGTGCGTTTTTGAATCGTCGTGGCGGCAGGCGACCGTGGTGGAGATGTGCTACGTCAGGACCCAGGAGGATAGTTAGGCTCAGGCTGCGGGGAAAATCAACACAGACGAGCTAATCTCGTCCGATTTCGAGAGATGGCGTAGCACACGAGAGGCTCTAAATAATCGGAGGCATGTTCCTCGTTAACAAGAAACAGTCAAAACAGGGTTGGTGGTTGATCAAGAGAAATGCGATGAAAAACTGCGAGAAACATGACCATCTCGTGGCTCCGAGTCTCCCCGCTCCGGACCCTTGGCACCCCGAGAAACACGAGCCCCGTTTTCTGGCCGCTCAAGGTGGAAATGGTTGAAACTTTACATTTCAATGGTTGCAATACTATTTACAGGCGAGAATAAGAGGCCATGTGCACAGAAGGTCTAGCCAGGCTGGATGCAAACCAGCAATATCAAAGTGCACTACGTAAAAGATGCTCTAAGGATCGGACGCCGCTCTGTGTGCCGTTCTGCAAGACAACGGGCCATGCTTTTAATACACTAGCAAATCTGCAGCCGACTTTCAATAGGCAGAGAAACGTAACTAGGAAAGGGAGATTCAAAAATAAGAAGAGCGTAATTAACAATTCCTTATGCTTGCCAGGAGGTAACTTTCTGTCTTATGATGCGGCCAGAGCCATAAAGTATCCGTGGTGCACTAAACGATGACGATGTCGCTCATATTATTTGGAGCTTTGTTAATACGTATCTGTGTGCTCAAACTTCCAGCATGTCCTATTATATCCTTGGCCTTACTACTTCCTTTAAGAGGACACGGGCAGACTTTTCTGCGTAGAATTCTTGGACAGCCAATGCATGGTGTGCCTCCAAACTGACGACTTATCGATACAAGACCGCATACAATGCTATCCAATGGGTTCAAGCTCTCAAGTTTGAGGTTCTATAGGGGATTCCAAAGGGGAATGCTGCGTATAGTCTAACTGCCGACATACTCCATCAAGTCCCTGTAGAGTCAATGAACAGTTACTGGGTCACTAACAGATAAGTCTCTTCCGTACTGAAAAACAAAATGTGTACTAGCTCGCTGTAAATGGTAATGTTGTTAGTTGTATGAGGATTTACGGGATTGGTGCCAAAAAAAAAAAGTCGGGGTCGCGATGAATGTCGTGTCACTTGTGGCAACCGGGGCTGTATTATGTGGTCTCACGAAAGATGACAAACTGAATAAACGTCTACTCGGAATGAGATACCGAATAATGGTTATTTATCTTGCGTAGATGCTCACTCGAGCTTGAAAGATTCACGAAAAGGATACTTGGCGCTGTGCATGTCGAAATGTGAGGCCAACCGCCGTGTTTGAAACTGTCTGGGGCGGGTGCATGCACACGATGGCGGCGGCGTCGTCTTGTTTCGGGTGTATTGTAGTCGCCCATCATCTGATTACAGGATAAGATGTATAATTTGGTGATATAGGGGATGCGCGAAAAGAGGCACCGGTATCAATGCTGTTAGAAAAGGTACAATCCTGGCTGGTGACGCTTCGCAGACGTGGCCGAAAAGCCTGCCGTGAAGGCCATCTCGTTCAAGACAATGGATACCCTGGGCGAATTTCCATACTATGCCTTTCCATATGTCCCTGTATCGAGAAGTGTCTTGCCTCCCATACAAATCGCACGAGATGTGCTTTGTGATGGCCGTCGTACCTGGTAACAGGAATGACGTCGGATCCAACACCACCAGAGGCAACGTAGCCCCAGATCACGACGACGACGCGTCGGTCGCACCCATCGCTACTCTTGTACGCACGCCGGATTACGCAGCCGATCAGCCTGTTTCTCGCCCTTGCGCAACCCAACCGCGACCAGCTGCGCCCTCTCCCGGCACTTGCGTTGAGCAGCCACACAGCCTCCCGGGTGTGGGCGGCCGCAGCAGCATAACGACATTCCTGACGCAGCACGTAACAACGTCTGATATCTCCGGAGGACCTGCAGGCTCGCAGCCATTATTAGGGCAAGGCTCGAAACGAAGTGGTCATGGGATTCATTCAGTCGGTTATTTTTAATCGAGTGGTGGGGGGAAGTGCGACATGGATAGGGAGATGTCACAGTACAGTGCCATGCTTTTGATTTGCTAGACCAGAGACGGGCAAAGCTACCGACGGTGTCTTACATTTCCGGCTGCCGCCTCCGCGCATGAACGGGTTGGGTTGGTTCGCGCTGCGCTTGGAACGGTGAGTGTGTAAGTGATGCCAAGAGTTGATGGGCGAGGGCCGTCGCGGTCGTACTGGGCTTCTCCACCCACACACAGCACGGTACTGGAGAAATGGGACGGTGGCGGGCCGTGATCAGAATGCAAGATGTGTTTATACTTTTTTTAGTCCCTTTACACGAATAGATGGCAGCTGGGTTTCAGCTGGAGCGGCCACTGGTGCTTGTGCAGGTTGGCAGGTTGGCAGGCAATGGCGGGGCCATGTCTAGCGGCAGCGTGGTTGTGCAGATGACTGGTTTTAGCGCATCGCGGAGGACGATTAGAGGCGGTGGGCCAATGGGCGGCCTGGAGAGGGTACAGGCCAAATTCCGAGGGCAGCTTCAACAGTCTTTTAATATTCTTAGCTTTTACGATACACCTGCAGGCAGCAGCTGTCAATCAGATAACTAGGTAGAGGATTCCTTATATCAATTAACGAATGCAAAGTCTTGCCAAACTTGTGTAGGCGTGTACCTGTAGGTATTTTCTAGGTACCTAGGTAAGGTAGTGTGAGAAAAGACTGTGGCTCCAGAAGGCGGTGCGCTATAACCACGCCCCAAGACTCACAGGCGAGCCACTAAAAGCCCAGTCCTCACTGGCTCTCCCCGCACTCAAGACAAACACCACCATCAACTTTTCTCTTCTCCATGGTCACTTTTCCATGTACCATATGATCAGCTTTTTTTTTTATTCCGTCATCACGGAACATCATGTCCGGCATTCCCATGGTCACGCAGAGCACGAGGCCGGCCCTGCATGATGTGCATCTGCCATAACGCGTCAAGCTGGAAGGATGGGAGACTGTGCTTCTTTGGTTCGGATCGTCTCCTCCATTGGGCCCTTTCTCAGCTGTTCACGGTCGCCGGCCACAGCCCCCGCGCGTCGTGCCTTGCATGAGCGAGGTCACATACATCTAGCCCATTCGTGGCGGCTTATACGTGCCCCTTTACGTTATTGTATTGCGTGTTCTCCTATTGCACCTTTGATTTCCGATCTTGGCTTGGAAACATCACGCGAACGAGGAAGACAAAATTGCGAAGAAATGACGACACAAGGAAACGTCGCCTCTTGGCTACTACTAGGCAGCTGAACTTCTATTCTTGATACTTCCGCACACAAGCATCGTGTCCCCCTCCTTCTCTCGGGGTATATTCATGTATCGTTCAAGTATAGCCCGCGTGAGAAATGACGCCGAAAACCATGCTAGCTTTAGGGCACAAGAACACGAGTCAAAAGGCGCAACGCCCGCCCCGTATCCTAGGCAGACGACGTCGACAGGCTGAAGACCTCGCGCCGCCGTCGACCAAAAGAGGCAATGTGACAGGTCGGCAGTTGCTCACACCCTCTACAGATTTTCCTCCCTCATCGCCGTGCCACCACCGGACTTTCTCGAGAAGGAAAGCTGCGCCACCGTAGATAGCAATCTTTGCCTCCCGTCGAGGGATCCCCGTGGCTCCTCCTCCGGCCGATGATACCAGGCCTGCGACCGGGGCGTTGCACTCGAAGCGGGCATTGCTGGCTGCGCGCGACGAGTGCTGCTCACGCCGCCCTCCTGCTCTCCATTGTCCAGCTCCGGATAGCCCACGGCACGGCCCACGTTTCTGTTTGTACTCCATCGTGCGCGCCATCGATTCCTCACCGTCGTAGCGTGTGTGTGGTGTTGATTGTGGCGTGGGGGGTAACATGACCATGTGCTCCTCCCCCCCGTTTCCCTTCTCACACTAGGTGAGCTGTGACTGGCCGCGCGCGCGGTGCAAAGACCGATTTCTTTCGAGCTCGAAGGGGGGTTGCCTTGCGATTCTGTCTCGCCGGTGGCTGGTCAGGCCGGCCGTGCTCCTGCTCCACCAACCACCAGTCAAGTCGCTTTTTCTGTTGCAGTGATGGGCAGCTAGCTATCAGTTCGTGGGCGCGGGAACAAGAATGGCAACTAGCGTTAGCTCGCGAGGAGGCTTGCATGTGCTCATCTTGATAAAAATGGCACCGGCGGCTGCTGCGTTTCCGCTTTTGCTCCGCCATGAGTCTATATATGACCGCGCGGGCTCCCGCTCTCCCTGCATTCCGGGTTCATTGTCTGGATGAGACAAGGTTGTTTCTCTCGGTGGCAATACAAATACCATTTCTCAGATTATGGTAGATACAATACATGCACCAGTCCTTGCCTCTTCCTGCATCTGCTTTCGTGGGGGTACAACTGAGCCCTTCCTAACAGGCAACACCACCACTTACACCAACTCCTTTGCTTTGGTTTAAGAGCCGCTCGACACTGAATTTCGCCTCATAGTTGCCCTCGGTCTTTTGTGTTTTATCCTCATTCTACCAAAGCTCACCAGGATGCCTTCACTCGCCAACATGGACTCCCGCCGTCAATCCTGGCCACCTACGCAGCTCCGTCTGGCCCGCTCCGGCTCCGGCAAGAGCATCGAGCCGCGCCCGCTCCTCGAAGATATCGATGAGGATCCGCTCACCTACTTTCTCACCCCGAACCTAGAAAACGATGAAGTTTGCTTCACTTCCGACGAGGACGCTGAGGACGACGATGATGACTTTGACGCCGGCATCGAGGTTGCCGGCCGCCCCCGCGACCTGGTCCGCAGCGTGAGCCCCTCGACCCTCGACGGCCTCGGCAGGTCGCGTCGCGCCGCGTCGCCCGACTTGGATTCAGACGGGCTGATATCCGACGACGATGACGAGGAAAACGAGGACTACATCCGCTACTTCTCTTCGTCGCCCGCGTCGCCGCCCCGCAGCCCCAGCGGGCTGCTCGGCGCTATGTCAAGGCACAGCTTCAGCGGTTACCCATTTGGGCTTCGTCCGCGCAGCCCCGGCTTTGCACGAGATGGCGGCAGATCCTCCACCGCTTTTGCGTCATCGTCGTCGTTTCCGGCACCTGCACGTCCGTCGTCCACCGTGACGGCGGCTAGACTTCACGGGCGAGCCGCTTGGGCCGCGCGACGCGGGCCTGAGGTCCCGGCCGCCCGGCGTGTCAGCAGGCCCGGCCATCTGTGGCGCGAACCGAGTGCGGATGTCTGGTCCATAGAGGAAGAGACGGCGGAGGAACTGAGAATGAGCGAGACGCGGGGACGTGGCGCCGCCGGGAGAGAGAGCGACCGCGGTGGTGAGGCCGCCAAGGCGAAGCCATTCAAGAGAGTTCGATTTGTGCTTCCTGGAGAGGAGTGATGCCACGATAAGAAGTGGGATGAGACATTAGTCAGATCTGGTGTAATGTCTTGTGGTTTTTTGGACTGGAATTTGCCCCTGCATATGTCTCGCATACAAATGGCGTTTTGGGGGTCATTGGACCGGGATTATCTGTTTCTAGTCGGCCAGCGCTACTGGCTTCTGTGTTTCTTCCACTTATTTTCTGCATAGGATCGGCGTTGATGGGTGATTAGTCGGGTTATGACAGGCTGTCGCGTCCGCAACATATTTCAAGGCCATGTTGCGTCTGGTTTCGGCGTCTGGTTTCGGCGTCTGGTGTTCTTTCTGGTGATTTCGATCTTTGTTTTGTTTTCATTCATCTTCCCGGTTTTGGAGGGATTTCTTCTTCTTCTTCTTCTTCTTCTTCTTCTTCTTCTTCTTCTTCTTCTTTTTCTTTTAGCGCACCACAGGCATGGTCATGCACAATTCTCTTTCTTTTACTTATAGGTTACAGTTTTGTTGCCAGTATCACATTAGGCACGCAGCTAATAGTCATTTCACACTGATTCTCAAATTCTCACTATTACCTCAACACGGCCCACACAAACATTCTAATGCGAAACAGAATAGATTTGCCAGCCATGATCGATTATCGGTTGCGGAGCCTGTTCCTGCTCGTCAGACTACTGCTTACTGTATGCAAAATAGTTGGTCCACCAGCGTGCTGGGGTGGCGTCGACTGGCGTGCCGAGATTGTGGCAGCGTCCAGTCACACAAACTCTTCCGCAAACAAGACGGGAATAAAAAAAAGACCAGAGACATGGGAAAGAGACCAGGATTCCACACTGTCTGAGCTACGAGCATTGATATCCAAAACGAGGCTTGTTTTGACAAGAACTACGCTCGCAGCTGTGCTTACAACGACTTACCTTTGCGACAACTTGTCTTGGTAAGATTTCCCGCTCCAGGGTTGCAGCGCGCCGCCCACTTCATGTCAGAAAATATTCCTCTTCGGGACAAATCAACAGCAACACTCCACAGCTCTCTTCTTCCAGCTCATGATTGGCTCCGTCTTCCCTTTCCCCATGTGTTGCTAACTGGTGATCGGTCCCCGTTCTCCACTCCCGCGCCGGCCGGGCAATGCGGCACCGAACCCTGGCTCCCACCAACATATTTGGCTGATATCTCGACTCTCTGCAGCCAGAACGTTGTTCTATTTCCCTCCCCCCCCCCCTTCTAACTTGCCGTCTGATTGGACGTGCATCTCTTGCACAGCCCTGCTGGTGACGCGCCAACGTTGACACTTGACCCAGCACCGTATCATACCGAGGCAGCAGCCTGAAAGTGCCTTCAACTAACCCCCTTCAGCCCAGTCAGATCAGAACGTCTCCGCTCACAAGCCGCTTAAGCCTAGTCGGTTGAACTTTTTCCAACGCCCCTAGTAATATACCGGGGTCGGTCGCTCCTCTTTCCTTCATCGCTGCCAAGAAACCCCGCCACATTATTGTCTTCCCCGTCATTTTGCTATTCGAATAGATGTGAAATCTCATCAATAATGGAGCGCCAAAGAGTCTATCGTGTCGTTGAAAAGATCGGACATGGTTCTCCCGACGTTGTCTTCACCACGGAAACGGCCGACAAGCCAGCACAGAAACCTCGTCAACGTCGCTGGACCCCAAAGGTCAAGACTGGCTGCATTACTTGCCGGTGAGTCTCCTTCGCAACATTTGCCCACTTGGACGAGGTCTTTTCTTGCCGTCTCGGTCAGCAAGAACGAGTCGCACTCGCTACGATTCATCGACTGACGCTTTTCTCTCACAGCATCCGCCGCGTAAAGTGCGACGAAGGCCGGCCTGAGTGCAAGAAATGCATCTCGACCGGCCGAAAGTGCGACGGCTTCGAGATTGCTCCAGAAACCATCCGATGCGCCTCGCCCATTACCGCACAATGTCTCCACGCGCTCACCCCCATCTACGGCCAGGCGACGACGTACGAGAGGGAAATGTTCAATCTGTTTCGCACCAGGACGGTCACACAAGTCGCCGGCGCCTTTTACCAACCGTTTTGGCACGTTGACGTACTGCTAGCTGCGCAGACGCAACCGGCCATCTGGCACGCCAGCCTCTCCATGGCGGCCATGTACTCGTGGTTCAAGATACCGGCCGACGACACCCAGGGCCAGATCATACGGCAGGATCACTATAAGTTTGCGCTACGACAGTACAACGAGGCGATTGCGCACCTGGTGGTGCTGGCGCGGCAGCAGGACGCGCGCTCGGCTGAGGTGCTGCTCATGGCCAGCGTGCTCTTCACGGGGCTGAGCAGCCTGCGCGGCGACCCCAGGGAGGCCATGATGCATGCGAGCCACGGGCTGCGCGTCGCGCAGCAGTGGGAGTTCCTGGAGAGAACGGAAGCGGTGGCGGCCGGGGGCGGCGCGCAGCAGCAGGCGACGGAGCACATACTGCCGACAAAGTCACTTGTCGGCCTTGTCGACGGCTTCGAGGTCCAGTACATGTGGACGGGCGCGCGGCAGCCCATCCTGCGGCGCGGCAGCATCCCGCGTGAAGTACCCGTCGCCCCGTTTCGCTCAGCGACTGAGGCGTGCTTCGAGCTGCAGCGGCTGGTGGGCGGACTGCTTATGGCGGTCCGAAACGAAAAGGTGCGGCGGTCGACGACGACGGCGACGATGACGACGGCGACGACGGATCCGAGGCCGCAGCAACCGGTGCCGGATCTGCGGCAGCCGTACCGCCACGCACTGTCAGCGTGGAAGGTGAAATTTTCGCACCTCAAGTGGTCACAACGACTGCGGCAGACGGACCTCGACTGCGCGCTGGTGCTCGACATCTGGCTGTGCGGCGCAGAAATCGCATCAAGCATCGACCTCCGCCTGTACGAGCTCGCGTGGGACAAGTTTGCCCCCAAGTTTCGCCGCATCGTCAAGCTCACGCAAAAACTCGTCGCCGAGGAGGCGCTACGCGAGGAACAGCGCGGGCGCCCAGTCTATTCCTTTTCGCCGTCGGTCTGCGAGCCGCTCTTCATGGTCGCGAGCAGCTGCCGCGACGGCGCGCTCAGGCGAAAAGCCATGTCGCTGCTCCGGCAGAGGCCCCGACGAGAGGGTATCTGGGACGCCAAGCTCATGGCGGCCATTGCCGAGGCCAAGATGCTGATTGAGGAGCGCGCCGTCGCGGCGGAAGTGGACGGCGCGGGGTGTGGGTGTATTCCCGGCGTGTACATTTGCAACACACATCGCGTGTTCTTCATGAATATCGAGTTTCTGCCGGAGAGGGCGGCGACGGCGGTCATGAAGACGCTGCACGATGTCACAATTAATTCGGAGGGGCAGATCTTGACCATTACGTACTGAGATGGCAGTTGTCGCCGCAGTGACTTTGCCTTTCAACTTCGGCTCAGAGCTCGCCAAAACGCCTCGGACTCGCTGTCGAGCTGGACTCGCCGCCGAGTTTGTGTTGGCGCACAACTATTGCGTACTACGACATTAAGACGATGGAGATGATCAATTCAAGTGTACGTACTGATATTGCGGTACTATGTGTATGTGGTAAGCCAAGCAGCGCCAACAAAGCTAGTTATCGGAAATGTATTTGGCTGCCATGACTTTGCGAAGATCTCGAGTCGTGCGCTACAGTGATATTATATTGTATCCATCTTACGCCTTAATTGTTCGCAACTACCACTTAAATCTTTGTTTGGCTCGTACGCTTGCTCTCTGTAACCTTCCTTCTTACCACTAATTTTGAACTTTTCGAACTGTGGCCCCTGATGTTCGCTTTTTTGCTCTCGTCCTGGTCTTTTCTGCCCTCGAATCTTATCTTCTTATCCCCTTGTGTTGTGCTCCTAGTTCCACTGCCGCCCTGCGTTGTTCTTGGCCTTTATATCTTCTGCCTTTTGCTTGTTCTTTCCCTTTTTCTTCTTCTCTGCCTTTTGATACTTCTTTGTCCCTTGCTTCTTCTCTATCTTCTTCTTTTTGTCTTCTTTACTTCTTTTTTCTGCTTTGCTCTTCTTCTTCTCTTCTACTTCTTTCTTCCTTTTGCCTGCCGTCTGTTTCTCTTCTTCCTGCATTCTCCTCGGCTTCTTCCGTGCTCTTCTCTCCCTCTTTACCATTTTGTTTCTCTCCTCCTTGTCTTTCCTCTCCTTATCCGCGTCTCTTTTCTCTTCGGTCGGTTTCCCGCCTTACAACTCATTGTTCCGGCCTTGATAAGTGGTGGGCTTCGATTGAACGGACGTCCTCTGCAGAGGACTGCTCGCGATTATCGCACGTCGCTTATTCTCTAATGGAACGGTTCCAATTCTATTTTCTGGCATCTGAAGGCCCCCATGGTCAGTAAAACCGTCAAATGACAGAAACGCAAAAACTCACCGCCACGTGCCAGTACACAGCTGCCCGGGTTGTGTAGAGAGACATCTTCTCCAGGATCGTAGCTCGCGTTTGTCGAAGCCCACTCTGTTGATACGACGACTTCTGAACAACGGTTCTCTTTCCCCTCACCCAGATCTCGGCCTGATTGAAGCTGATGCCGCTCCAGAGTACTAGGCGACTCGATGAGCAGGTGGCCTGGAAGCGCTCCCATATCTGCACGGCTTCAAAAAGAGTGATGGATCCGAGCCACTTGTCGACGTCCATGGCTGATGTTATGTCTTATTATAACTTGTGGAGTTGTGTGGAAGCGCAAACAACTCACTAGTTTGACACGACGGAGTTCATGACTGTCAAACGCGAAAACGGGTGCGAAGCGTTGTTGATACACTGCCAGATCATAGCATGACAGTGACTGAGTTAATAAATTGCCTCTCTGACCGTGCTGGCTATGCTGTTAACGCACGCGTCTGTCCGGAGGACCGCTCTTCCGGTTATCGTACCGTCTGCCGGCAAGCCCGATACGTAGGTGCGCGTTTGCTGTTAATGTCGTCTGTTTAAGCTAGGCGTTTGCTCATATTCTTCGTCGGTTCAAGAAGCAAATGGCGGACTGGCTAGGTCTCGCCCTCAGAAGGTGGTGCCATTGATTAGAGCGGCACATAGTAGTTGTCTGTCGGTCGATTGTATATCAAGAGGCTGTTTTGTTTGGCGGCATTGTAGTCTCGGGATTTCGCAGATAAGTGGGCTCGAACAGATTCTCTCTTTGCTCCTGTAGGACATCTGGGTGGTGCTTAAAGATGTTTGTGCCATTCCCATTGTGTATGCTCTATGTGTGTCGTGATGCCTCCTTCGTGTTTGATAAAGCTAGGCCAAAACCAAAGCGAAAAGGGTGATTGATAGCAACCATTATCATTCCATAATCAACCCGCAAAACTACATGTGAACGCAATACGAGATCGTATATAGCTCGAAACAGGCCTCTCGATGTAGCAGCACTATATGCACCCATGAGCAAGCTCTTGAGTTCGGTGCAGCATAGCAACCTAGCAAAACCCCGGCAAAGCAACGTAGCAGAGCACTAAACAAGGGAGAAGACTCACCAATGCACCGCGAGTGTGTGTACTCGGAAACGCCGCCTGCATGTTTAAACGTTACAAGCGAGAGTTCGAATACGAAGTCCAAGTCCACACGACCCCGGAGTTTTCCGATGCAGATCCGGCGCGTCAGTACAAGCACGACAAATACTGCTACTGATATTTCCTGTACCGTGTATGCCATGCTATTTTTACGTGCTGTCGACGAGGCCGTCGGTTCTGCATTCTGCTTCCGACTGCCCGTAAACCAGTGCCAAGAGATCAAATAACCGCAGAATGAATCCCCATGTCTGTTCGTATAACCGAAACTCGGAAGGACTCAATCGGTAGTAACTTATTATTGTGCTAGATAAGAGTAAAGTTTTAAAAATAGGATATACTAGTATCTTTGAAGGGCGTTTATTCGCCGGAACAAAGTGGCCTGCGCCAAGCGCCGCGGAGTCTTTTTTTTTTTTCATTTTGCATCTTCTTTTTGGATCAATTATATTGAACAAATCAATAGCCTCGTCAATCTGAAACATGTCGACAGTAGTACAATTTGAGTCAACCCTTGAACTCGCCGACAAATGAGAATGCATACGCCCTCCCTTGAAGTAGCAAGTCAGGAAGCTGGTGGGCACCAGCAACTGCGCGTACGTAACCTCGACGAGGCGCAGTCACCCATAGGTAGGTAGTTACCACTACAGCGACCAACAATGCCTACCTACCTCTAGGAAGAATACTTGAGTCAACCCCTCTAAGCATACCTCAGAATAGGCTATACAGTGACATCCCACGGAGTACGCCTTTTCATATAATCAGTAACTATTTACAGATTATCATGAGCGATGCAAGGGCACACTCCTGGAGTTTCTCAGCATCCACCTACGGCATCCACCCTCATTCTGCTGCATATTACCTATCCATTAAGTAACCACCCTTGAGCGTGAACCTGTGACCTGTGCCCCATGTAGAACCATTCAGCTGCGGGGATGACCACTTTGGCAGGACAGGGAGGTCTGACGCGAGGAATAGTGTCGGTGGCACCAATAAGAGATTTTCATTGACTTCTTCATACAGCGCACACTGACAAAACCCCGTTTGCCGGGC
>JAPFSE010000220.1:0-56358 GCA_030777785.1 Beauveria caledonica | reverse complement strand
AAAACCCCGTTTGCCGGGCACACCCCCCCCCCCCCCCCCCCCCTGTGCCGGAAGCAAATGAGTTTCTGCATCAATAACAGCTACTGCACATGTCGTTCGAATGCTCCCATACTGCAAGCCCTTGAATACCAGCAACTATCTTGCATGCTCCCGAGCGAGCTAGCAATCAGCTGCCATGCTTTACCTGGTGCTGCAACAGCCTGCACAGATCTGTTCGCCCGCGTCAATTTTCATTTTTTGTTACCCAGTTCTTGCATGTATTGAAGTCGAGATAGCACAATGGGCTAGTTCGTATCATGTGTTGCTATCGAAAGCCGCTGCCAACTACGTCCATCATTCATAAGAGAATTCCACGCCGCGTCGGTAACTTGTGTCTTTCATGCTGCTCTCATGGGCTCGCATCTCGTCCGTGAGCTTCCAGGACGACATGTCTCGCAGGGTCATCTCAAAGTCTACCAGAATTACATCATACCCATTCTGTCTATAAAAGTCATGCTCGTGAATGTCGCCAAGCTTAGTGCCCAGCTTATACAGCCAACCTAAAGCATTACCGCGAGCTTGAAGAGCTCAGTCCAATTCAGGGTGCCTCGAAACGTGGACTCCTTGCCTCACTCGGCCCTGTCGTGTAAAGTCAAAACCTCTGAGCTTTACAGATTATTAGAGATTCTAGGTCTGGTTAGCTACACCGTCTCGGTTCTGGCTCTCCCTGTATCTAAGCTTGTAGCTACGTGGCCGCTGCCCCGATCTCCTGCTGGAAATGATGGCCCCGCGAAATGTACCCGGCGCTGTGGTGATGTACTTTACATGTCGCTCGCCAACAAGGAAGCTATAATCGCTGTCGTCTATGTCGTCGTCGTCGTCGACGACGATACTTGTGAGAAGGGGTACCTTGGCGGCCTTTTGTTTTATCGACATCGTGATGGTGAAGCGTTGTCGATCGTTGCGCGATAGCTAAGGTGGAACTCCAAAAGTCTTGAACATGCATGTTCGATCCAACTAATACTATTGGACGCACACTAACACAACATATTTAACGATAGTGTATCAGTAGCCATGTCATTATGACCGGTAAAGGTCATACTGAATACAGCTGTTGAGCTAATTTTACTGAGTTAAGCTAATGTAAAAAAGATGTCTGATCTATTCCTAACTATAATATCAAAACAAACTTGATCTAAGTGTAGAGGTCTTTCTCTAAATACTTGAAACTTCCTTAACCTACTACCTTAAAAGTATTCCTTCTACAAATACCTTTTCATAACCATGTTTATCAGGATATAACCGGCACCTGCTCGCAGGAATGAAAATGGCCTATCTTGCCCAGTAATGCAGCAGTCAACGTCTTCCTGCATTCCGTCCTGGTTCGCCGGCCACCTCCCTCGGTCCACTAATGCTGACCCAGCAGGGCTCCGGTGGCGCATCCTTGTTCATTCTCTCAACCCGTATACAACCCTGCTGGGCCTTGTGGCGTAGATATACTTTCTTCTTGCTTTACCCACTCCGGCAACTAAACGGAGGCTTTCTTTGTTGTGCGTCTTTAGCTAGCCTTTTCATAACGGTATACGGCGTTTTGCAAACTTTATTACTGATCGCAGGGCTGGCGTTAGTCTTTGGTATGGTTTTTCCATCTTTTAGCTTGAGGAGGGTTGCTCGCTAGACGAAATTGGGCAGATTAGCTGGGCCCAGTCAGAATGTCACGGCAATTATAGGCAGGCATAGAAGACCGTCAAAATACAAGGATAGCAAAATGTGATGTGAACGGCGACGCGCGGCTCGATTATGGCAGACATGGCTGCTACTTTAAAAAAGAGACTTCAAGGTCATCAAATCATTATCCTGCCCTAGTGCAGTCCATAAATAAACCGGGTTTTGATATGGCTTTGTAGCCCCAATAAAAGTCAAGTATTTCCAAGCAGAATAGTCCCAAAGCAAATTTTCCGAGAACAAATCAAATCAAAATCAAACAAAGCAGCCTCATATTACAATCCCTGTCCAGGGTGATTCGGTTGAATCAAAATCAAATCAAAAACTCCCTTCGCCTTGCTTAAATCAAAATGCTGTATTCGCTGACCCATGTATCTGGTGGTCCGTAAGGAACGTATGTATATATGCTCATGGTGATGATGGTCGTTACGGCGTCGTAAAAAGGAGTGTCTAATGTTGGGTATCATTGCCGTATTAAGGAGGGTCGGATACAATATATCCTAGTGGTATCGTAAGGAGTGTGGCGCGTATTCAGTAATAATACATTGGCGCTGTCGGCAAGGAGTGTGGTCGAGATCAACTCGGAAGGAGTGCCGTGGCGTGGTTGTATAACCAAGCGGTCCGTGGTAAGCGAGTGCGGAAGGAGTGTGATGTACATGGTGTCCTTAAAAAATGTAGAGGATCTATTGCCGTGAAATGCAAAAGAAATAGAGAATCAAAATTCCGTCTCGGGAGGGGGGGGCAGCTAGGTGGCTCGTCCTTTGCCCTTTGGGTCCTGCTCTGGCACCAGGGGTGCTTGAGTAAGAGGCGACGGCGGGTGAGGTCCGGACGAGACCGAGGGGTTGTGGCGGTGGCGAAATTGCATGGGTGAGCTGGTCGACGGCATCGGAGACTCGGGTCGAGGAAGCATGGTCAACATATCCGGGTTGTAGCCGGACATGTCGCCAGCATAGGGCGGCGCGCGCATGGAGGAGGCGTCCTGTTGAGATGGTGCATAGGTAGAGTGGCTGGCTAAAGAGGGGCTCGGGTTCCTGAGGTAGAGAGAAAACGTCAATCCGAAATGGTCTTTGCCGGTATAGAGGGCGCCGGTGTGAAGGGCGAGGGTACCTTAGATCCACACCGGTTGGTTGGGAGTGACGAACCCGACTCCATAGTTGAATTGCGAACCGCCGAGCATGGGCGAGTGGCCAGGCTGGAAATTTTGCATGTCAAAGGCTGCATATTCCTCGGGGTCGCTGTAGGCGACGGAACCCTCAAAGGTGGATGAGGCGGGAGAGTAGGCCACAAAGGAAGGCGAGGGAATATTGAGGTACTGGCCAGTAACAAAAGGCGAAGACATCATCATGGGGCTACCCTCGGTAGGCACAGAGACGGCATTGTTGAGCATGGGCATCTCCTCGGCGCTGTAGCTAAAGGCAGGGCTGTTGTACATATATGACTCGGTTCCGACAGCCATGGCGACTTCGTCGTGAGCAACGTGAAAGTTAGGAGGGTTAAACTGAGGGAACGAACGGGTCCTCTCTGGATTGGCCCAGCCCATGCGAGAACGGAACTCGGTGACGGTGTCAATGGGGAATTCCATCAAGGTCAGAGGAGTGTGGGCGCTTTTGGGAACGCCAGCAACATTCATAGACATGAGGCGGCGGGCAATCTCCTCAACAGGCAGGATGGAAAGGGAACCAAAGTAGGCAGCACCAATCTCGGGAAAGAGGCGTTCCATGAGGAGAGCCACAGTGTAGAGGTGGGCAATGACGACGAGAGAGTTGGCAGAACCACTGTAGTTCTGCAGGTATCCGACGGGCATCCAGAAGAGCCAGGTGCGAAGAGGCTGGAGGCGCTCGTACTGCTGAACAATGGAAAGGCTGGGGCTTATCTTACGAGCACCCTTGAGGAAACCAATAAGATGCTGAATCTGGGTCGTCTCTTCCCCGTGCTGACGAAGATGTGCCTCAACCTGTTGAACCTGGTCCAGTGTGCGCTGGAAAGCGTCGAGATCGGCCTTGCGCGGCTGGCTAGGGCGGTGCTCGGGATCAGGCGAGGCCGGAGCAGTAGGGAAAGTGGAGCTTTCGGCGATGAAGTCGGTGAAAAGGGACTCGTGTTTCCAGGGCTCCATGGCGTCGATGACTGTGGACGTGCCTTGCATGAGGTGGGTCCAACTACGCCAGTCGTTAGCCTGCCAGGACAGGACAAGAGAGGCAGCGAGGATGGCATCTGAGGTTTCGCGAGAAAATAAGCCAATAGCGGTGTGGAGACCGCTGAAGGCAATACCGCGATGTTCGAAAGCCATGTTACTAACGCGGCGGCAGTCGGTGAGAAAGGCAATGTGCATGGCGGAGAAGGCGAGCAGGGCATGCATGACGTAGGGAGTGTTGGCGCCAATCTGCAGAAGAGTCGGGATATGGCGAGTCCAGAGAGTAAAGTTATTGGCATCCATGGCAGCAAGCTGCTGGTAGAGAGCGGCAAGATGGTAAATGAGACGAAGATTTTCTACCGAGTAGAGCTGAGCGATGGGGGTCGGGTAGAGACCGAGGGAAGGGAAGGGGAAAACACCGGTTCGCTGCCACTCAGCAATGTCAGCCTCAATCTGAGGAGTCCACATCAAGTCAGGCTTATCGGGAGTGGCGGATCGCTCAGGCTCGGGAGTGACCTGCATGTCATTGTAAGGGCAGCGGATCTTATGCTTGGTGCAGTTGCGGCACTGGGGGAAGCTCTCGTCGCAGCGAATGTGACGGCGTTTGCAGGTTTCGCAGCCCTTGCGAGACTTGGTGTGGGAGCGGCGAGGAGGACCACCACCGGGACCGGCCATTGTGTTGCAAGAAGACGGTTCGAAAAGCGAGAGACCTGGGATTGTCAGCAAAGTCATGAGAAGCTCTCGGTGAGGAAGCAGACGGACGGAAATAATAGACCACAAGCAATGAAGCTGTGGTCGAGAGTAAAAATGGCAAGTTCTGGACTAGACGGTGTGAAGCGTGCAGAGACCAAAACGTCAGAGCAAACAGACACAGAGCGAGAACACCAAGTCGGCAGAGTAGTAAAGAACTAAGGCGCCGAGAAATATCAAAGAAGGGTCTCTGAACTAGCTGCTAGAGGCAGAACAAATCCAAATTTTCGAAAGTAGAGGTAGCGATCGTAAGTGACTTGAAGTCGGTTGTTGCGGAGGTGGATTGACGTATCCAGCAAAATAAATTGTGTAATGTTGGGAACCGGGAATTTGGCGGTGCAGAGTAGAGTTGAACAGAAGAGGTTACAGGAGGAGGATTGAGATGTGCATCTAGTTAGAGGCGGCAGCGAGAAGCGGACACTGGTGGAGTGTAGGCGATCTTGGACTGGCGAATTGGCCTTCTTGCTATACTTTGGGGGCGAGAAGAGGCTCGTTTACGACGAATGTAGACAAGCGAGTGTATGTTCGGAGCGGTAGAGAGGCTGAATTGAGTCGAGAAACAAGAAATAGTTGTTGGAAACGAAGACAGCGGGAGGAGGATGGTTGGGCGGTTGAGGGTGGGCAACAAGTGCGGAGAATCAGACAAGACACTAATAAGCGAATGACAGGAGTCAACGAGGACTTCCTAGGAGCGAGAGTAGGAGGAGCGAGAGTGGGAGGAGAAAGCGAAGGTGTGAGCCAGCGATGAAGCTTGAAGATGGATAAGATGGGATGTTAGGCAAGTGGGAGGAAGAGGATGGGGGGACGAGGATTGTTAAATAGAAACAGTGGAGTGGTGGTGGTGTGGTGGTGGTATAGAGACGTAGGTGGGTGGTATTAGGTGTAATGGCAGAGGTGGAAGAAGGGGGGGTGTGCAGGTGGTTGGGGACAGGGGTGTGCCTAAGGTAAGCTGGCAAGCTGGCAAGCTGGCAGCAAACGGACGAAGAAGGGGGGTTCTTGGCAGGTTGGGCTGGCTGGCTGGCCGTTAGGTAGTGGTAAGCAGGCGACGAATCGGTGCTGCTACAGGTATTGTACCTATGCATTTGTTACCTATCATGATATGATTGGTATTACTTGATTATTACCTACAGCCAGGTAGACACTTGGCTGGCAACTTGCTGCAGACCTGCTGGTGCGCTGTTCGACCTACCTACCTACTAAGGTACGCCATAACAGCACCTTGCTGGTGCAGGCCACTGCGGATCCCTGTGCATAGCATGTCTGAAGCATGAACCCTGTGACGACAGCCGAGGGGGTGTCAAGGGTGATGGAATGGACAGCCGGAAACCTTTCACAGCGCACCACTGCAGTGTTGCAGCTCCAGCCTGCCTGCCAGCCTGCCAGCCCCAAGGCAGGGCGTATCTTTTCGTCCCCAGAGGGGGTGTGTCGGGCGCCTTGTCAAGATAGTGGAGCTGACGTTTCTTTTGGGGGGGGAGGCCATCAGTCTGCCGAATGATAATAGTAAGGAGAATGCATTAAAAAAAGAGAAATCCGCCGCTAAATCCAACCCGCTCTTTTGACTGACCGACAGGGCAGCTTGGTCAAGTGGGTGGTCCTTTTGTTCCCACCGTACCGCGTACCGTACCGACAGGCCCTGAAAAACAGGCGCGGCGTGGACAAGGGCACATCACCGGGCCTGCTAGTAGAAAAGTAGGGCTACCAAAATAGAAACGAGAGTGGACAAGTCAAACGTCTAAATAAATGCTTCAGGTACTATTTTTTTTTTTCTACTCATCTATACCCCACGATGCACACTATTCCAGTAATCTGCATCATGTTTCTTCACCCTCGGGCCATGTCTCGCTGGGCTCCATCTAACCGAACTTGCATGTTGGCGACGGGAGGGAGGGGCGCGTTGCACAAGAGACGGCTACTCTCCACAGCCATTTTAGCAGCATGATTTCAGCATAAAAATGTACACAACTCATCAAAACCTCATACCTCAGTAACGAGGGTTACAGTAGTTGATTTTGTCTGGTCGCTTGTCGCTGGCTCTCTTCACAATGACGCACATTTCAGTTGCGGGTCAAACGCACCAGACACATCCGCGCCGCACTCTAACTTCTCCAACCTTTGGCTCTGGCGCTCTCCAGGCTAACCAACTACAACTAAGTAGTCAAGCAGATGAGACAAAAATAACTTTTTTTCTTTTTCTCGCCATGTCAGTCATTGTTCCATCCATCAACTGGTTAGCCACCCCCACCTAAACCAAACCTGACCTAAACCGCCAACAACTGCAACTACTAGACACAAGCAGGCGGCTCGCGCCCACAACGCTGGCCGGGGAACTCGTCTACTCTTGCCTGCCGAACGGTCTACTCTAAAATTAAATGAAAAGATGGACGAAAAAGAAAAAAAGCGAAGAAGAAAGGCACCAGCCCGCTCTCTCGGTCGGCCCTGATTCCCTGACCGGTGGCCAAGACTCCTGGACTACCTTTTCTTAACACCCCATTTTTGTCTCCATGCTGCACTTTCATCTTTCCCATCTTGCTTTCCAGGTCCGCGAAGCACAATCTTGCGCCTTATTAACTCACAATCGGCAGGAGTTGCCGCCAGCGCCCACATCTGACGTACCGCGGCAAAGGCATTGCCTGCATGCGCGAGACGCCCCTGCACTGACTACCGAAAGTGCCGTGCGTTGCGCCCATAACGACTCGCACATTTTCCTCTTCTTGTCCTTCTTCTTCTTCTGCTTTGCCAGAGTGTAGCCGCAACTGACTTGTTCAATCTCGAGTCTTGCAAGACCAACATCGTGTTAGACTGCCGGATGTCTGCAGCTCTAGCTCTCTCAATAAACCTTTTCTTACCATGTGCAACCACAGCACACCATCCATCGCCCTACAAATCACCGTCGACTTACACGCCAATCGATTGCATATTCCGTCCTGGCACGTCAGACAAAGATTCAGGTACCCCAACCCATGGCTGCTGCCCTCGTCGAGTATTCCCACTCCGCGCACTCTCATCTTCCTGCTTCCCCCATTGCTGAGCCACATAACTTTGGCATCCCGTCACATACCAGGATCATTCAGCAGAAGCGAGGAATCCGCCCCCCCCCCCCTCTCTCCCTCTCCCAAAAGGGGTCACGAACTTGGTCACATTTTACACTTTCTTGAAGCGCGTCTATTCGTAAAGGGCCAACGGCTAGCAATCCTCCTCGTATGGGCAGGAATGGAGGGTCAAACATGCTGCGCCTCCGCATTGCCTTGATTCATTTGATCGCGAGATCCCTTTGCTGAAATGGATACTCTAAAAAGGGTTCCGAGTTGCTAACTACAGACTTGCCACAATGGCATTTCAGAGAGAAGGGGCATGGAGGACGAATGGTGGGGTCTCCTCCAGCGTTGCATGGTTTTCCTGATGATAGAAAACGAAGAGCAAGTCGAAAAATGCCCAAGTTGTCATTGCCATCCAATAGCCCACACGCCCCTCTCCCCCCCGCCAGCAAGCGGCCAATACTCAGTAAGTAATAATGGCACCTGGCTCTCTCTGGCGGGGATCGGTCAGTTGGGGCCGAAGACCAACTAGTTTGCCCAAGTGCCAGCTCTTGTTGCGCTCGCTGCCCGCGCGACCCACGCATGCCGATAATAGCAGCCACTCCCACATGCGCTTTTCGTCATGCCAAGGCCACTTTCTTGCTCTTGCTTTCTCTAGTTATTAGTGCCGTGTTCTTCACAGGCGAAAAAGGCGAAAGAAAGGATGTGGTTACCCGCTCCTTGGG
Organism: Beauveria caledonica; assembly: GCA_030777785.1. Classification (NCBI taxonomy): domain Eukaryota; kingdom Fungi; phylum Ascomycota; class Sordariomycetes; order Hypocreales; family Cordycipitaceae; genus Beauveria; species Beauveria caledonica. The sequence goes on along the minus strand of JAPFSE010000220.1, from coordinate 48,013 downwards.
TCAAAGGTGGCAAAAAGTTATCGGCCTTTTTAATCTAGCCTAAATGCCTTGGGAACCGCGACTCTGCGGGCAATCAGACATCCATCCGGCGACCTTGGTCGAGGGATTGGCTTGGGAGTGTGTCATTGGCGTCAAGTCATGACAAGCAGCGTCAACCAGTATTCAGCAGGGCGCCATTAAATAGCATAGACTGATATTGTCTGAATATGGCCATGTGCCCACTGGGGCCTGGCGGAGGGGCCGGGCGGGTTGCCTCGCACACACGAAATGTCCCCATTTCCCTTTTTTTTTTCTTTTTTTTTTTTTTTTACTGAGTATTTTTTTTTCTTTTGGTTTACCCTAACTACCCTTGCCCTGAATTCTTATTTTTGCCCATGTCTCTCTGGTGCTGCGAACCCGTGGGCTGCGCAGGCAACACCACCGATGCCGCTCTTCACGGAGCTCCACGTGCCTCTTTTGCGGCACAAACAGCTTCTCTGTCCAAAAATAGAACATACACACAATCACCAACCACACACATGCACAACTAACACGGCTCACACACCGTAACTACCACAATGTACTACTTAGCTTACCAGCCATCGATGCAGCTCCCCAGTTCCATCACAACGGCTGCGTGGGTTGGTAAGCAGGCGAGCTAGCGTTTCCCTCGCTCCAAGTACGGCTCACTGCGTGCACGTTGCCATCGAAGCCTTTTCATCTACTCTTCGACCTTTTTTCGTCATCTAGCCTGCGGCGTCTCCACCTCGGCTGATGGAATGCATAAAATCGCCAGATGTTGTAGTTACTTGACTATCCGCCTCTCGCGGTGTCAACAGAAGCGCAATACCCCCGACACCCCCGTCAGCGGGCCAGCGGCGGACACGGAAGCGGAGCGATAAGTATGGCTCACGACCAAGAAATGGGGGGAGCTAATATTTACTGGTAGTAGCTGGTGGTAGATAGTAGCGACAACTTTTTCGACAAGTCAGCAACCTTGTCTGCTCTGCTATAAAATGCAACGGCAGCATGACTTGCTTGTAGTATCGACTATTAGGGCGGTTGTCCATCCTGCCAGTCCCTGTCATTAACAGATGCCGCGCGATCTAGAACTCTGCTTGTCAACGTCATCTTTCATCTAATAATGTGCGAGAGGGATCGGTAGTTTGTATCATCGACCCGCCTATCTGGGTCGTCTGTAGAGACGCGCAATGAAAGCTGTTTGCCGCGCTGTTGAACACGACTCGGCATAAGCATTCCGGGACCCAGTCTATTAAAATAGCTGTTTCATCTTCTTTTCTTCCCTTGTCAGATTTGTCCGCCCATTTGTGGCTCTACATCATTCGAGATGTCAGACGAACACAAAACGACCCATCCAGTTGGTGTTGGTACCACCAATGGCGCTGTGTTGAGAGACTAATAACTAGTCAACCTGATCCAGAGTCTTAGCCGCAATTCAGCGCCAGGACGCTGTGCGCTTTTTTTTTCTTCTTTTTTTTGCAATTATAGGCGTGCATGCTGAGATAGAGCCATTCATGGCGGTCAAGTTATCAGCCGCGCCTGCGCGTGAGCTTGTTATCTTGATAGTCAGTCGGTACCCTCCCTTAATCCACTTGCTGGCGGTGGCCCTCGGGAAGCTCATTCGATATCATGTATATTTGCCTCTTCGAGAAGAATCTCGATGCCGTAACTTTGTCTACATGGCGACAGAATTGGGTGCCGCCATAAGTCAATAGTCTACCGGGTCCTGTCTATGCAAAGACGCTCTGAAGGGGCTCCGGCCTGATCGACATCTCCTCCGCAGTCATGGAACTCGCTCTGTCAAAGCCCCTGGTGGCTCGAAACTACCCCTTCCGTGCCCAAGAAGTATTGCAATCAGCTTTTAGTCGGATCCCATCGGATCCCATGGCACAGCCAGCAGCGATTGGTTAGTGTGTAAGCCGAGCCGACAGGGCCAATGAGAATCACAGGTACCGACAACTACGGTGGAGTCATGCTAGCAGATCAGCAATGATGCCTTTCACCACTAATTAATTAATAAGCTCTTTCTACCCGAAACCACTGGGAGGCTGGAGAATGTGGCACCGCCCAGCACGTTGTCTCGTCCGAGAAGCAGACCACGACCCTTTTTTGCACTCTGGCGGGGCATCTGCCGTCTGTTTCTTTCTTTCTTCCTTTGAACTAGATTCCATGATATCGTTCTTTCGTTCGTCTTTGCCAAGCCGTGCAGACATCTGCGCTACGACCAAAGGAGGCCTAGCAGTTACAAGCCGCAAGTCATTTTAACGCCAACGATAGACGGCAAAGTGAGAAGTGAGGGGCAACACAAGGAGAAAGTCACAGGTAGACGGGCGACTTTTTTTAGTGCTCCTGCACAGATTGCGATTTGCGAGAATGGGAAGCGGTCAAGAGCCCTGCTGCCAATGGATGCAGCCACGACAGCATGATGGGACCTGCTCGGCGGTCATGGCCGAGACGCCTAACCATGAATGGATGGCATCGACAGCCCTAGCACTAGTCAAACCGTAACCATTTATCGCTGGCGATTGCTTCTCGCATTGGCGGCAGGCAGAAAAGTGTACTCTCTCGAGCCCCTTTGACCAGAGAGCCCTTGCTGAGCAATGGAAGCCTTTCTCACTTCCCCGCCCCGATAGAAGAACTTTTTCAAAAACCTGTCGCCGTACTGGTAAACGAGGCAAACGAGCCACTAGCCAGGGTCCTCCCCCCAGTTTGCAGGGGACGGGCAGGACGGGCCACCCTCGAGACCTGTTCCCTGACGGAGACCCTTTTTTCCTATCAGTATACTACGTAAAACCCCAGGCCCAAAAGGATTGCGGCTCTCATTCATGGTCCTTTGTTGCCCTTTCCCTTGCCGACGCCAGATCTCATGAATGCCCACCGGCGGAAATCTCGTGTCCCGAATTGGCATCTTGTTTCGGCCATTGCCCATTACGTGGGCCCTTGTCTCTACCCGTTGGACCCCAGCATGGCCTGCGCAGAAGTAGCAGCATCCCTCCGAGGTCATGCGCTAAAACTAGTGATAAGATGGACTCACCGTCAGGGTCTCGGATCAGGAATCGGCGACTCATTGGTTTCACGGCTTCTGTGGCTATAGAGAACAAACTCTCTTACATTGGGCCGTGCCAGCGCTTCCCGATTACCTTCCTGATCTGTGCTGGCACAAAAGTGGTGGACGCGCGTGCTGCTCCATTCTGTGCCATTCTGTGAATAACATCTTTTATTACCCCCAGTCCTCTCCACCAAGAGGGGGCTGCTACTTCGTAGGTCATCCGCGGGAAAATGGTGGCATGGTCTTGGCTCCAAGAACCAGGCACTCTCTTCAATTCCATTGCGGTTCCGCCAGTTTGTCTATTCTCTTCTTGTCGCAATTCTTCTCATAGAACTGACAATTCGGTTTCTGCTTCTCATGAAGAAATGGCGTGGTGGCGGAAAGCCTCCCGCATGCGTTTTGCATAACAGGCCCCATGAGCAAAGATCAGATTCCAACTCGCTAATTACTGCGGCGGCCTTTCTCTCAAACAGCATCTGCCTCGGAGGGCTGGGGATCTACTGGTGATACTCCATATTAATTGCCTCACAGCGAAACTATGCCTCAGTCGACCGAGCTAGCGTTGGCGGAGGGGTAAATGGTGGGCGGCGGCTTGAATCCCATAGCCTGGTCGCCTGCCTCATCATTTAGCTCTGCTAGCGTGTCCACTAGCAAGTGCTGGACATTGTGTCGCGGCACTGTCGCCTAGGTATTGGTATGTGACTGCCTTTGTCATACCGAGTTCCATCTTCTCAGACTTGATCCCGAAATAATTTCACCGCTGGCACGGCTGGCCGCTAGTTACTGCTCACCGCATTAACCTGCTACGTCATCCGGTACGGCAGCCAGCCTAGTCTACTTGCACTTGGTTTGGCCACCACAGCAGAATTCTGCGGACGCGAGGCACCTGGTCATTTATCAACTGTGCTCTTTTCACCTCAACTCCCCCTTTCAAACTCTAACATCGCAAATCATAATCATCTACTTGGTCATGTGCGATATAAACCACCTGCAAATTGAACCCGGCGCTATCGGGGCTCCGCAGTTTCGCTGCCAATTGCCTAACTAGGGAATGACGGATCATCACACCCGTCGGACTAAGGAATCCATTGTGCTGGAAGGAAACAGAGTTGAATTGTTGGAGCAAAAGTGCTTAGTCTTCTTTTACTTATGCGTGCATTGTAGCCTTATTCGGCAGAAAATATGGGGGAGGGGACGACCCATTCACTCTCTGTTACCTCTGTCGTCGTCCATTCGCCCCGTGGTGCAGCAATAGGGAGTGACGTATTTTTTTTTTCTCCGACAGCCGAACTCTGTCCATAGGTAGGTAGCTAGCTCTGGGGTGGCAAACTCAGCAGGGCTGTGCCCGGCCCTCATGGCGCACAGCATAGGTAGGAATGGCACGCTAGCTGTTCGGTCTGTGTACGTGGAGGCAAATGGAACGTTTCATGCCGAGTTCCCCGTTCCCTTGGTCGCAACTAAAACAAGGCACGTAGATCCCCAGTTTGCAATCATTAGCACGGGCGCAGGGAACCCGGCCATATCTGCGCATCTCTACTGGATGCCGCTAATATCTAGAGTTCACGACCATGAGGCGTTGGCCATGGCAAGAGTTGACGTGCCCGGACCGGCCGCTCCGACTTCTGAGGCAAAGGTCGTTGCCCGTGGACACCCCCCCCCTCTCTCACACCAGTCGTTATTAGGGCAGAGATCGGGGGCGACTCCGTGTTCGACGTCGAACTTGTGGACTTATTATCTGCTAGCTCGCTCGTCGTAGCTGCTACGATCGCTTGGACTAGTTGACATCCGACGGCGTAAAATAAAGTCGGCCAAGTTCTGCTTGTGAGGCTAAGCCCTGTGCCAAACGCCTCGCAATAGGTAATATTCGGCGCGATCAGGGCTCGTGCGGTTCCATTCTCATTGCTTCGTCTCCGAGCACCGCCCGAACACGGAAGACAGATGAGCGCCGCTGCCATCAGGACCTGGTGAAACAGTGATCTCCGCGCAGACCGTTTCTGGCACATGGCAAGTGGATAGGAAACCGTGGAGATATTGAGACAGTGGCCCGGTAGTCCAGAGGGTCCTGCGCACATGGTGTGGCGTGATAAAAGCAACCATGAAGCTAATTCGGCCGCTCTTCTCATCACCCGGGAAAGACATATTACTGGGAATTTAACGAGTAGTACCCGCGGTAGCGAGTTGTTTTCCAAAACATCCCTGGTTATCTCGGCAGAGAACCCGGAGGCTCCTCGGGCGAGGGCCGTGAGATTTTGTCGCTCGGCGAAATAGGTCGCGAAAGTTCAAAATTACTCGACGTGTTGGCCCTTGAATCCCACGTTTCTTGTTGCGGCCTTGGTCGCACGGCTTGGGCCAGCCGTTGAACGCCACAGCGTGGTATAACAACAGAGGCAGTATTCAATAATGACACGATTGTACTGGTCTGCTTGTGCACATGCCTCCAACATAAGATGATGGATGAGCTTGCGGTGCGGCGTAGTCGCTGGCTCTACCAATTTCCAAACTTAGTTACCATGAGCGTTGGAGGCTTTCTGTGCATTAACACGTCACAGGCATGGCACGATATCACCGCCCAATTTTCTCGGCTCGAAAGTCTATTTCTATCAATAGTATCAGACCATGCAGGTAACGAGAACTACGGCCGGCGTCGGGAATTACCAGTGTGCATTGCCTGACAGGTCGATGCTTTAGATTTGAGGCGGAAACCTTGTGCAGCTTCCGCCATTCAGAGAAGAGACATGTGCCAGCAGACAAGATGGCCACGTCAAAGTAAAGTTCTCTGAGATGGCTAAGAATAGCAATGGGTCCCTATTAATTATCGACTGTGCATAGATCGAGTTAAGTGAACGGGATGTAGCCACAACCTGCCGCTCATGCTACAGGGTATGATTCTGATTCAAGAGCCAAGAGAATTGCAGGAATAGAATGCCATAATCAAGCAATGATTGTGTAATAATTCTGGGGCCCCTTGCTACTTGGCTATGTAAGTTGGCTTCTCGTGGCAACAAGCCACGGACAAGCGACCCAATCAGAAGCGAGTACAGGAAACCTGAGCTATATTTAGCAACGCTTTCCCTGCATGTTGCGGAGGATGGGCTTTTTTTGGTGCTGGCGGTGGACGGGTCTCCGGGAAGCAAGGTGATGAAGAAAAGAAAGACTGCGCAATTTGTGCTTCATTGCTGGCAGACACCATTTACGCTGGGGGTCAGTCAGAAGGCTAGCTTCTGCCAGCGGACAAGGCACGAATTTTGCAGCAACTTGAGTCCTGTCAGGGACGAAGAGGCAGTGAGTGAGTGCACCCGAGGATTACTGTAGCAGTTTTTCCCGTGTCGTCAGAGGCTAAAAAGACCCTTGTGGGCATTCCCCTACCCTACCTAGCCTTGTGTGGCAAAAAAAAAAAACAACCCCAACACCAAGCAGCCTCGGTTTCTATTTTCAGCAAGCACCATCGCGTCTAACGCTGCAATGCATGAGTTCTTGCATCCTTCACACTTCAGTTCAAGAGAGCGGAGAGAAGTGAGGGGAGGGGCGTGTGTGCGATTTCAACGGCCCACCAATTCCTTCTGCAAGGCGGTGGCTAGTTTGGCGGGTCGCAACGTACAGTGCACAGTAAGTACTTAATAAGCCTGACGATATTGCGGGAATCGGTCAACTGTCCTCGTAGCAGCGAGCCATCTCGAAGAAACCAGGGGAGCGCGTTATCGGGCAGATGCCCCCAAAAACACGGCCATTTTGAGCAATGTGCCTCGGTTGCATCGTAACGCCTCGCAAACTTGTCGTCATTGTTCATCTGCGCTTATAGCCGGACCATCAGGTCCTACCGCGTCGGCCCTATAAGGGACGTGCTGTACATACACGAGAAAAGGTAATTCGGTAGACCGATCACCCGCTTCCTGCCAACCCGCTCATCTTGCCTAAACTAGGCAAATAGACAACCATTGGCATGCGGTGTGCTGTGTGGACGACTTGCGGCTGAATTCCCCGAATAGCTTTTGCTCCTTTGGCCCCGTAGCCGAGAGAACCAAAAAAACGGCCACATCATAACAGATCATCTGTCCCCAGCCTCATGCGGTCTCCCAGCTGAGTGGCGCTGTTAATTTTTTGGTTCTTGTTTTTTGGGGCTGCATTCGTTCCCAGCCGGTCCGATGTTTGGGTCGACTAAGCTTAGCTCGGCTTGCAGGGACTCTGTTTCTATTTTTGCACATTTCGACGATTAGACCCTGAACTTGCAACCGCGAACAAGGCTGCCAGAACTTTCGTTTTCTGCTTTTTGGTATATTCCTCTCAACGTGGAGAAAGAGAGGGGTTATGACGCTGGGCCGTGAGGGTCTCGGCTGTTCGGGTCAAATTTGGCCGACAAAGTTCCCGACACCCGCTCGGTGCTGTCTGCTGGTTGTCCGCTGGTCACGGTGGACATCTCCCGGGTAGGCAGCAACACCGGCATTTTACATGATTTCTTTCATTTTACAACCAATAGTAGAGGCATATAATCGAGAATGGTGAACAATAAGTGTGGAAGTAGAAAGGGGCTCAGTGGTACGTAACATCTTGGTGATCTTCCTTTGTTTGGTGCCAAGCAAAGTGGCATCTCTTGGAGATGCCATATACATCCGGGGTCTCACGACTTTTGCACATGTATTACCAACAAGCGGTGGCTGCAACGGCGTGTGACATTGCACACGAGCACTGGCAATTTCCACGAGGCAGGTTTTCTAGAACACGACGTACTATTACGACCAGAGCAGAAAGCATCACAAAAAAACAAAAACAAAGGCCGCGTTCGGTGATGGTGGTGGTGGTGGTGCAGAGATGGCTCTGGCAGCCTACGCGGCGACGGGGTGGCACGACATCGTCCCAAGCAACCATTCAGGTCCTGTCACGGCCTAGAGCTGAAATTTTTCCTAAACCACACGCAAGTGAGGCGCAAAGAGCGGTGAAAGTATGATTCCACCAGCGTAGAAATTTTCTACCAAACTAGAAGAAGACGCCGTGTGATGGCGTGCATTGTTTCATGACGCCCGGCCGCCAGGTATCAACGCCATTATGCTGTGGTCTGGAACAGGTGAGATTCTCTGCAGACTCCCGCCGCCCTGATATTATTGCAGTTTTTGACAAATGGACGGTATACAGCATAGGTGAATGGGTGTTAAAGCTCGAATTGGAGCAGGAGCAATCACGTATCGTTTTACTACTCTCTGCCGTTCATCAAGGTGACCAACCCCCCTTCCCCAGACTGTAGTAGTGCAGATGTAACTACCTGTCCTTTTACGGAAAATAAAGCGTCATATCTCGCGATGAGCACGACTGGGAAGACGCATCGATTGTTGCCAGGGCTGCTTCTACGGGGCGTACGCAAGTCAACGTTGCCAAAATAAACCCTGTATACCCCGGAAATCCACGGACGTGTCGCAAAGGAGGGCCCTGTCCAAGAATGGTATACGCTCCGAAAGTACCGCAGCATACCGTGCTTGGCACATTCGTGTGCCTGGCTGAGTGAGACGTGCTGCCAATTTGCCCCTGCGGTCAGGGTAGCGGCGCGAGAGCCAGATGCTCGAGGAGCGGACGATTTTACGATTCCTGCACTGCCTTGGCGTCAAAATAAAAGAACTAGTCTTTGTAGAAGTGAGAACTCGATGGATAATACTGGCCTGAACAAGATTGAGCAAAGTTGAACGGCTGAAAGACGTCAAATCGGAGAGAGGTTTGGGCGGGGACGTGCTCAGTAACTAGTTCTCGAACGAATTGTCTTGAAAACCATTGATGCGGCCGCCATTGACAGGATATATACCGGTATTCATGAGTTTTAGATGCCCATGGCAAATTGAAAACAAGGGTGTAAGCCAGCTCAATCCCTGAATATCATTCCTTTGCAGACTAGACGTCAGTTACCCATACCACAACGACATGGCCTTGATCTTGAATGCCGCACAAAAGCAAAATTGATGCGCAAAATCAACTATCTACTAGGTCGTTGGCTTCCCAAAGCCATGCTATAAAATCGTGCCTTCTTTATATCCATGTCGTAACTTCCAATCATGCTATAGTTATTTTTCCTCGTTAGGTCCCATGCCGATACATATTTTCAGTTAAGCTTCTACCAATCATTCACTTCCCATCAGCCCATATTATACTTAGAAGGTTCCCTCTTACCATATGCCCTTTTTTCAGATGTATTGCGTCGCATTTATCCCAACTGTCACACTCTTTCTCATCCACGAGCTTCAGTTTGCTGATTCGTCCCAAATCAGCAGAGCCATTTAGAGTGTGTAACTTGCTCTGAGCTTCTCCTGGGAGGCAGCATTGAGCTGGCCGATGAATCTATCAAACTGAGGAATATTTGCCTTGTAAATGTTGATAATCTAGACGCATGTTAGCAACGCGTCTCTTTTCGTCACCCGAGCAGGCAAAGCTTACGTCTTGAAAGGCAGCTTGAAGTTGCTGCTTCAAAGGATTCTGCAGATCCATATTGTAATTCGCAATGGTGCCAAAGTATTCGAGAAGTACTGGCTCCATGGCCAGCGGGTTCTCGCGAACAACGGCAGTGAATCCCTTCATTGCTGAAGCTTTCTCGTCCATCGTTACGACGTCTTCCATCGCTGCAAGGTACAGACCAGCATAAGTTCCCAGCCCGTGAGCCATGATATGGGCATTGTTCTGACCGAGCCTTCCCAGAGCCGTCGCAGCGTTCTCGACTAGCCCGCGCGGCACGCGTGGGTTTCCCATCATTTCAACAAATTTGGTCATGAGATCTTGCACGAAAGGTTTCATGCCATCTCCATAACGCACGGCGATTTCACCAGCAGACCAGCATGCGTTGTTGACAACCCCAAAGCCAGTTTCGATTGCTTCATCCAAAACCTCATCCATGTCAAGCTGCTTGACAAGAAAAGGTAAAAGCTTGGGCAAATGTGGCTCCAGAAGTGGGAAGAGGAACCTGGCACAATCACCGAGTAGAGCATAGGCGGACTGGCGCACCTCATCTGTGGGATCTTCCATACAAAAGCTCAGAAGCTCAAACACGGGCTGCGGTGAGTTGCTGACTAGTTGGGAAGCCTGCTCCGGACTCAGAGCTTGAATAATGGCGCTAAGAAGATCCAAAGCAGTAATCAAGAAGTCCTTGTCCGGAGCGTCAATCGAGGTATTGGTCACAGAGGCCAGTGATTGTTCGAGGTTGTTGTGGATAATGTTGATACAACGCTGGAAGATGGGGCCAGCGTACGGAGCAAACGCCGTGTCCATAGCTAGAGCGACGTAGGATAGACACTCGAGCAGCGGAAACATTTCGCGAGACTCGTCGTTCATCATATTGTAGCGTGCCAAGAGTGCATCCAACAGCTGCTTTGCAATATGGGGCGTAGCAAGTGTCGGGCCAACTTGCTCCGCAAGAGTCTGCACACAGTCATACAAGATGTACATGTTGCGATCCTTATATCTCTGGAAGCAAATGACGAATTGCTTGACAATGGGTTCTGTGAAAGGAATCAAGGCCTTACCAGCGCGCTCCTCAACGTTCGCGAACGCCGAAGCGCCGGCTTCTTGCACCTTCTTGTTGCGGTCAAGCATCTTCTGCAACATACCATCCATCAAAGGTAGGAAAAACTGCTCTCGTTCCGCATCCGGTAGACCGGCTGCCCAGCCAGAGTAGCGGCCAAGAGTCCAGCAGGTAATAGTCCGGATCACCGGTTCGGGATCCGTCAATAGCGAAATGAGATACGGCACCAACATCGGTAGATGGGGTAGAATAGCGCTCTCGCAGCCCTCGGCAACGGCGCCGAGGGCCAATACTGCAGCTTCACGCTGGGGCCAGTCCTGGTGCCTAAGATTTTGTTCCAGATAAGGCAGAATAAATTCGAACACAGGCCCTCCGAAATTTCGAGCAAACACGTCGAGCGCAGCTGCAGAGCACTTGCGGACAGTCCAACGCTGGTCGGGGTTGTCATCGCCATCGTCGTCGTCGTCATCATCGATTTCTCCGTCTTCCAGGTCATTCTCCATTCCCGCCACAGTATGGTACCCATCTTTGCTAGAGTCGGGGGTCATTGTACCTTCGCCATTGAGTGCACGAGTCAGATTTTTCTTGGCGAAGGCGGGCTTGATGTCTTCCACTCTGTCTTCCTCATCTTCATCATCAGACTGACCGCCGAGGAGAGCAATGTCTTCACCGCTGTATACCATGTACTCGAGAAGTAGAGGAATAATTTGTTCGATGTAGGGTCGAAGATGTTGCCAAAGATCGTCGTGCTCACCGACTGTAAGCCAAAACTCAGCGGCTTCGCAGGAGAGTTCTTCGTCGTCACTTCTTTGCTGACGTATCGTGTAGTCAACCAAGCCAGCCATGTGAGGGATTAGCTTCTCAGGACGGCGGTCTGCCAACGATACAAAAGAACGACAGACTTGTCTGCGTACGTCGGGGCTCTCGTCATTAGCGAGGGTGAACAGGTGCTGCAGAAGATCGTCGATGGAGTTGTTCATGGCTTGCGATTCGCGAGGCGTAAAGACATTGATAGCTGTCAGAGCACTGATTCGGACCTTGGGGAGTGGGCTCTTGGTGGCGGCAATGAGCTGTGGGAGGACATAATTGAGGGGTCGCTGGCCATTGACCTCCCGAGTAAGCATGCGGGTGTTGTCTTCGCAAATCTTGGACATGGCAGACATGGCGCCTTCTTGAGCCTCATTCGACACTTGTCCAGAGACATTACCAAAGGTCTCAATCAGTTGGGGAATAAGATCTGGCCAGCTTAGCAAACCACCCTTCTGAACTACCTCGGTCGCAACATTGCCGGCAAAATTGCGAATTTGGATATTCTTGTCTTGTAGCGCAATTGGTATAGCTAGCTTGATAAGCTGCAGACTCGACTCGGGAATGGTCTTCCAATCCGATTTGAGATTGTTCTTAAGCATAATACCAGCGGCAGAACGGACAAGATGGTACTCGGACTGGGAGAAGGCAACGCCCTCCGGGGGCTCAGGGCTGGAGAGAATGTAGGCGAGATAGTTGTTGATATCAGGCGAGCTTTTTGCTTGCTTGAGCATCTATGAGGAGCATCAAGAGTTAGCTTATGCAAAGAAGGTTTAGACAAGCTCCAAATAGCCCACAAGTTCGGCCTGTTTCTGCGCATTCTTATCGAAGCCGCTCAGAGAGTCCTTGAGGCAAGCGGCAAGCTGCCTCAAGGACTCCGGGGCAGGCTGCCAAGACATGGTAGCCGGGGGCGACGCGATAAATACAATGGTAATTATATCGTTTGTCGGCCTAAATCATCGATCTCGTCGCAGGAAAGAATCTAGCTAGGCAGGGTGGTTAGCAAGGAAGTCTCCAAGTCACGCGGCAGAAGACGGGCAAAAGCCGGAGAGCCCAGTGCCAGACAATCAATAAATAGAGGAAAGGGCAACGTCGCGGGGGTTGAGGAGGTGTGCAGTCGAGAAATAAAGCTGCCACAAGCCCGTGATGGTAGGAGGTAGAGAATGAAGGCGAGCAGGCAAGGCGGTGCTTTGACGACCTATGTCGCAGCGCTTACCGTCGTTTGCATGCGCTCTCAATTCAGGATATCCCAGTGACACCAAATCGATTATAAGAAGTGGTTCAAAAATTGGTATGTGAGGGATCTGTGGTGCAATCGACCGGCTGAGAGGAAGTAGACGGTCAGATCAAGGGTCGTCAAGGTCAAAGTCCATGAAGTCGAGGATTTAGGCCCCTCTTTGGAAGCCCCCACTAAAGAAAAATTGGCGCTGGCGCACGGCAGAAGTGGTGGCACGGCAGTAGCGGGGGGCGAAAAGTAGGTAGCTAGTGGCTACGTAGGTACAGTAAGGTACCTACCTACCTATGCACAGGTGGCACCAAGGAAAGGGACTTACTTTTTCCTTGCCAGCAGAAAACCGCGGGCACTGAATAAAATATTGCATAAATAAATTTATTCTGGCCTCTGTTCCAGCTACAAGTGTTTTTGTGGCAATAGCCAGTTGTCATCTGTGATAATATTAACTAGAGGCGGTGGGTTGGCGGGGTGCGATAACGATAACCCGCCGTTTCAAGGAACAGATTTGGCACAAGCAGGCTTTTCACCAGCCAGTGGCCGCACATAATATTTAATCACTCGACAGTGCAAACACGAGCAAACAAGTCACACGACTATTGGAAAATAGTTCCCTGCACTTTTTTCGCGGCTAACGAAGACGCAGAATCAATATATACAGTCGCCAACTACCATCTTTTTGATCTTCCTAAATTTCTTGCTGGATATAATCGGACAATAGCTCGGTCAATGCGTCTCGCGTTGACTAGGCGTTGCTCGAGAACAAGTTTCCTCCATCTATCAAGAGCTGCCCCCCGGCCGCGTTTGCTCATGTGCCCAACCGCGGCGAGATGCTGTAAGTAGGCGCTCGTGGCAGAAATTGACATAGCAAACATGGCCAAGCCCCTGCGATGAATTTCATCATAACGTTGCACCTATTGTTTTCGGCGCCCTTGTTTTTTGTCAACGACTACTAGGTGATCAGAACTTTTGTCTTTCTGAATGCTGCCAGCCCCCTGAATGTCTACAACCTCCATGATTTGCCTATGCAGGTCCAAAGTTTGTCAGTCACCCACTGCCGGAAGTTTCGATTTCCCAAAATGCTCCTTTGCGGCATTACATGGCTCGGGCGATGCGCAGGCTCTGTCTGGCTCGTCTGAGACGAAGTGAAATATCGAATTCTCAGTATGGCGCTATGAAGCTCCATTGATTTCAGTGCTGGAGAGCAGCCCCTCTTTCTTTAGCTGGCCAGAGATAACTTCAATCACATTCTTCAGTGCCTCCATTTCTTCTTCCACAGTGCCGCCCATGCCGGCGTTTACGAAGCTGATTGAACTTGTCACATAGACGGGGCGATTTGCCTTTCTGGCCAGGGTCCTCGCGGTTCTTGTTGTGAACTCGAGAGTGGCCTCTGTCGTGAATATCGTGGTGGCCAATGGCTGCTGTGGGTTGAATCTCTGCTCATGGTCAGAGCGCTTCCTCAAAAGTAAAGCTTGTGAAACGTACATCAGGAAGTGCATAGACCATGGAGCCCATTGGCGTTGTAGCTCCCATTTCCTCTTGCGACGCCGTCGTGAGGGATACCATCACCGCCTTATCGAGGGTCACGACGCGGATGTAGATGCGCGTGTCCAGCGATCTCGGCAGCGGTATCGACACCTCGGCAGTCTGTGTCTCTTTGAAGGCCATTTTTAGTTCTGATATAATTTCTTGGTACTTCGGCTACTGGTGTTGAACGGGGGCGATTCGAGTCTGGAGCTCCCCTTTGCAAAGGTCACATGATTGGTTGGCATCGCTGTATAGCCCGCCCAAATCGGGACACTGTCAACCCACACAGAAAAGATCGAAGAGGACAAAGACTTTATCGAGAGTCAAGATATCTACGAAAATTTCTATTCAGGTGCCGAAGAAACTATAGATCAGGCATCATCATTGCAGACTGCACGTATTCGAATCTAGTCCTCGTTGTCCCGCACCTGATTGCTACCTCAAACGCCTGCCTCGGAATCCTCATTCAAGCCCCCAGAGCATGACGGCTGAGACAAATCGGGCTGAGCAAAATGCATTGGATCAAACTCAATCCTTAGATGAAGGAGTATGGGGAGGTGTGGAGGATAACATGGGAGACCCAGAGGAAGTGAGGGTCATTTTCTCTGCTTTAGACTCTTTCTCGTATGTGCCTTGTCAGGGGTTGAAGCTGGATGGAAAGCTGATCGCAAGCAGTCAATACGCCAAAATTGCCCATTTCAATGTCACACATCTCCGAAGACGTTCCTTCTATGCGTTGCCGCAGTCTCAGTGGCAAATGCTGGCAGGACCTCCCTTTAATTTCCTGGAAACCCTCGACAAGGCCGATGCGGCCATCGACTCGAATGCGGAGCTCGCCAGAGCGATTCTCCAGTCTGGCTTGAAAGCCTTTCAAGGTGTGACGGATCCATCAGATGGAACAGGCTTGAGCATGCCGCACGAATGGGCAGGAGTGGCAAAGCACGTAGACATTGACAAGGCCAGAAGCACCATTCGCCAATTCTATCGTGACTGGACGACAGACGGCGCAAAAGAGAGAGAGGCTTCTTACGGGCCCATCATGAAAGCCCTCGCCGACGAAAAGTCAAAAATAGCAAATGGGAGACCCTACAAAGTGTTGGTCCCTGGCGCTGGCCTGGGAAGACTCGTGTTCGACTTATGCCGTGCCGGCTTTGAAGCTGAAGGCAATGAGATCTCGTACCACCAGCTTATTGCTTCATCTTTCATCCTGAATGAGTGCCAAGGCCCAGAACAGTTCACCATCTATCCTTGGGTGCACACATTCTCCAACCATCTGACGCGCGAGAACCATCTGAGGGGGTACAAGGTCCCAGACATTCACCCCGCAACTACACTTATGGCCACCCCTGACCGCAGCATCATGACCATGTGTGCGGCTGACTTCCTCTGTCTGTACGGCGATGATGAGCATAAAGAGCAGTATAATTCAGTGGCTTGCTCCTTCTTCCTCGATACTGCGCCTAATCTTATTCGCTACCTCGAGGTGATCAAGCACTGTCTGCGCCCAGGTGGCGTCCTAGTCAATGTTGGTCCCTTGCTATGGCATTTTGAGAACAATGCGCCTGGAAACCACGGCAACGATGACGATGGAGATGGTGATCACGATCATAAAAACTCATCTGGCATTGCCGACCCTGGCAGCTTCGAGCTCGCAAACGATGAGGTCATGGCCTTGCTCGAGAAACTAGGGTTCGTCGTCGAGTGGCTGCAAACAGGCATTGAAGCGCCATACATTCAGGACAGAGATAGCATGTTGCAGACAACATACAGGGCCAACGCTTGGCTGGCCCGAAAGCCTTTGTCCTGGCCGTCGCGATTCGATAGAGAGTAAGTGATCGTGCTGATATAGAATCTGAACGAAAGCTGCATAGCGACATCAGATAGACCTTTGGGAAGAATGACTTGAGCACAGAGCGAGTTTCATTTATTTATTTCATTGAACATGTATCATGACTGTGTTACAACTTGGGGGCGGAGATCAACTCGCCACGCTGCCAAAGCGAGCCACCGTCCACAGCAAGCGTCTCGCCGTTAACGTGGGCACCTGCGCGACTGGCAAGGTAGACAACAGCGCCGGCAATGTCCTCCGGCTCGCCGAGGCGCTGCATGGGGTTCGCCTTGGCCTTGGCCTCGGCGCCGCCCATCATCTCCATCAGGCCGTTGGACATTTTGCTGGGGAAGAAGCCAGGGCAGAGCGAGTTGACGGTGATGTGCCGGGGGCCGAGCTCGACGGCCAAATTGCGGCCGAGGTGGAGGACGGCGGCCTTGGAGGCTGAGTAGCCGTAGGTGCCCTGGTCGCCGAGGCTGCCAATGCCGAGGCCGGCGACGGACGACGTGATGATGACGCGCGAGGGGTCGCGGATTGAGGCGCGCTTCTCGAGCAGTGGCGCAAACTCGCGGATGGCGTTGAAGACGCCGCGCACGTTGAGATCCATGACCTTGGCAAAGGCCTCGTCCGGGTGCTTGTCAAAGGCGGCGCCCCAGGTCGCGCCAGCATTGGCGAAGAGGATATCGACGTGGTCCGTGTGCTTGCTCACCTCGGCAAGCAGGTGTTTAATGCCGGCAATATTCGACGAGTCGGCGGGCACGGGAATGATTTCGACGCCGGGGGCGAGGTTGGGCTGGGCCTTCAGCGCCTTGACGGCCTCTTCGCAGGCCCTGGCTTTGCGCGACGAAATAAAAACCTTGGCCGCGCCAGCTTGGAGGAACCTGTAATACTGCTTGTTAGCTGCCCGTTGTGAGCGTTTCCTGGGGGACGATGCCTGTGGGGTGACGCACGCAGAAGCAGCATGCAGCCCAAGGCCGCGGGAGCCGCCCGTGACGACGGCAACCTTGCCCTTGAGGGAGAAGAGCGACGGAAAATCTCTCAGAACCGCTTCAGACATGATAAATTGAATAAATTATGAGGAGATGTTGATGAAGAAAACAAAGCCCAATGGTCGAAGCTCTGGCGAGGCCAACAGGGTTTTAGCCGAGGCTCACTGTATTTGCTGATGCTAGGCTTTGGAGATACACTAATAATAGTTGACTAGTGCACTGCGGGCCGGGAGAATTGAAAAGTATTATTAGTATTCGTGTCGAATGGCAGAACGTCCGTAACCTGTGGGAGACATATATTACATGGACATACGAAGTGCGACAAGGGGAGTGATATACCCGTTCAGGTCCATGGACTCCGGCGGCCGAGGCCAACTCCAGGGATCGGACACGGAGAAAACTGCAATTTGCGGGGAATACATGCCTCGGCCTCAGTGGAGTTTGGCCGGAGGGCGTCATCGCGCTGCGATTCGCTGTGCTTACCACCTCGAGCTCCCATAGCTCGAAGGGTGACAAGATAGCGTGTTCAATTTCGGGAAAGTATCACCAATCTCACCGACATCGAGATCGCCTGTACGTGATGTTCCACTTCCTCTGGTCATGGCGTATTGAAAGTATAAGCTGATGTTAAGCGTACAATGATGAATGCTAGTTAAACTTCATGGGAAGTTTTTTTACGATGTCTCCGTTGCTGCGGCTGCGTTGCGTCCTACTTGTGAAGTTGTTTTTTATGTATCTTCTTGTTCCAGCAATCGTTGACGGCATCCCCGACGATTCGCCAATCGCTTGCGTAAACGTGGCCGATGAAAAAGACCTTGACATTGTGCTCGACAGTGACAAGCTTCGAGTAGTTGACCCTAGATTCCCTCGAGATCTTCTCACCTTCTTCCGTCATTTCAACTCGCACGGGTGAAAACCCCAGCGACGGCTCGCCGTCCAGCTTCTTTGATTTCTGGCCCCTCTCGTAGACGATGCCGTGTTTTTCGGGCTTGACCCCAGACTTTTTGCATGCTTTGCCGCCGTATGTCAGAATCGGTCTGCTCAACATGAAAGATGAACCGTCAGCATGGTCTTCGCCAGCGCCACAAAGCACAATATTGACTGACACGCATGTGCAGTGACCTTGGTCGTTCGCTACCACAATAAAACGCCTGAATCCAACAAAGAATGCTGTCCCAAACTTGTTTTGCGAATCCTCTTTTTTGGACGAGGATTTTGGTGCTTCGTTTATCGAGCCTTGTGGTTCGGACCAATGCACTTTGAAGATCTGTTGTTGATTGTCAGGACCAGCAAGCGTCAAAGTGAAGGAGCGCCCAGACGTACCTCGCCAGGCTGGAAGCGTGTCGAGTGCTCTATTCGGTACCCTGTGTTCTGCTCATCAGGTTCTGTCCGAAAGATTGAGAGGAGACATACATACGTGGATCTAGCTCACCAGCGTCGCCCTCAGCCGTTCCAGGTATATATTCTCCATCTGCAGCTGTCTCGGGCTGTGGTGTCGGTGACCGTTCAGATCCACTGTGCGCTTCGCCTGCTTTCATTAATAATAACTCTTCGTATGTGTTGGATGTTTGGCTACCAATTTTGGAGCTAGTGGCCTCAAACTCCTCTCTGGTGTACAGTTGCGCTTCTGCTGCGGCCTGGCTGGAAGATGCTGCACTTGCCTCTCCGAATGCGGCATATCCGTGCGATCGTGACCATTCTTCAAAATTTAGCCAATTGGTAGCGTGAGAGCCTTATTCATTCGTATTCATACCGCTGGCGTAGGCAGCTCGCGCTGACCCATATTGCGAATAATTGACTGCAGCTTGTGGTGCGTGAGCAGCGTGTCGCGACATGGCAGGCAAAGCCGTAATGGTCTGATCCTGTCGCTGGTGCTCCTTTGCATAGGAAGACTCAACATCTTTGCAGGTAAGGAAATGTGGCATGATGGGTATCACAGATTTCAGGTGTAACATACATCGTAGGCCGGCACTTTCCGTATATGCCGCGCCCTCTGGAGGTGTCGTGGACGAGTTGTTGTCTGAGCTAGCGCGTCGACGATGCAACTTATCTTTGCCCTTCTCTTTCTCTTTGATTTTTGACTTGCTTTTCTTTGTCTTTGGTTGTTCTGATGCTCCGCCGGCATGGGCATACTCCTCAGCTACTTCAACTTCATAACGTTAGTGTGTCAGCGTCTAGGACAAGCAGCAGAAAAGGTGGGAGCGATAGGCCAGGCTTCAAGTTGAGGATGAAAGTGAAAGGGCAAGAAAGCAAATCAAAACTAGGAAACTTCAAATGCACCGTGTCAGCGCAGGAGAAAATTCTATTCATACAGTGACCTTCATTTGTCGTCGTTGTTAGACTGTTTATACGTTCTGTTATGTCCTGCACCGCAGCGTCGCAAGGAGTCCGCGCATGACCTGCCGGGTTCAGGTCTTGCTGCTCCCATTCGTACTCGAGATGGCCTGCCGAAACCACTTCAGCATATTCTGGTCGCATAATTACCTTTGAGGCCTTGGCGCGACTCCCATGTCCGAGTCGCGCTCTCCGAGTTTGGGCGACGGGGGTCTCGGCTTGAGTGGCGTACCTTCGGTATCCTGGCGAACGCGCACGTTGGCCTGCTGGGTGCTGTCCCAGGTCCATTCCGACCAGGCGCCCCAGAGGTGCGATTTGGATTTTGACTTGTGCTTATGCATAATGTCATTTTGCGTGGATGAAGTCTTGCTTTGGGAGCGACTAGGCAAGCATTTCTCGAATAGGGAAAGGGATCAAAAGCAATCAACAAGATACGAGCCAAATGTACACGTCCTCGAAGGCCCCGGAGTCGGCGGACGTGGCGGCCGGGAGGGGGGCAGTTCTTGTACTAACATACGGAGTAGGCAGTAAGTAAGTAGAGAAGCACCGAACTTAAGGTACCTACCTAGCTAGTGCCTCCTTTGCAGCATCAGCGGGACGAGGTACTTTTGGGACTATCTCTCACTTGGTTGCTCTGTGAGCGATGTACGCGAAGACAGGCAGAAGCGTGGGTCATGCTCCAGGTCGGATGAATTGAGGAGCGTATTGATTGGGCGGCCGAGGGGATCGATGTGACAACAACGTTTGGAGTAGCACCAAAATGGACCATTGGAGTGCTTCTTAAGAACGCCAGTCATAATGAACCTGCACCACCACTGTGATACAGTGACTAATGCATAAGAAGGCGCGCGATGGAAGGCTCTGTAGCGGGGTCTTGCCGCCACAAGGCTGTTTTGCTGCAAGACCGCAGGGGGAAATGACCATCGGGCAACGTGTACCTATTCATGGATGCTGGAGCCTGTACGGATACTCCATACCAGTACAGCAACGTTCGCTGTATGTACTTCATAGACCAAGGAGCCACCGCTAGTGCTGCAGAGTTGTCGTCGACATGGCCTACGCTTTATGCCTGAGCCCAGAATCTTTCCCGCCCAGACGAATGTCTGTCCAGGGCTCTTGGCCCTCCGGTACGAAGGATGGTTATCCCGAACCTGACTGGCACGGCTCGTACCGCGTTATGTCAACATGAGACGCGGCAAAGAGGGCTTTAAACAGCGACCATTGACAAATTGTTGAGCAGTGTTGGCACAGATGCACTCCATCCCCATGGCAGACAAGTGGCCATATAACCCCCGCCCCCCCCCCCAAGTAAATATTGATTTAGGCTGGCAAGGCTGTGTCAAGGTGTGTACTGTGTGTTCACCATGGGCCACTTAATTGTCGAGCGGACGGCTCAGCCCATCCGCTAACTGATGTACCTGATATACCAGGTATTATTCACCTCATTGCTCCTCCCGGCCCTCCACCCTTCACTTTTTCACTAGCTCATAAACCACCCAAGTTGACACGTCTTTTCGAATATCAGAGTGGGTTGTAATGTAGCCAGACCAGGCTGGCGTTCTTTTTCCCCTGAGGCGAGCCGTACCAGTAGCAAGATGAATAGCTTGGTCCATGTCGGCGTTAGCCTCACCATCGACTCCAGCCCCACGGCATCAACAAAGAGCCAGTTATTCAAAGCTGCAAAGTCGAAAGGGTGGTTTGAGAGTCCGGTGGCGCTGGGCCAAGCAGGGCCATCACAAAGAGTGCTAGCCTCGTGGTACCACTTGAGTATCCGGCTGCAGAAGCATGGAGGGGGCTTGCAGTTCGCGCACCACTGACCAAAGGCGTGGTCCCTACGCGGAGGGGGGGGATTTTCTGACATGCTCTCACATAGCTCTTTTTCCATTTGATATGTTTTTAAGGCATGTCGCAAGGCATTTTTAATTTTCGACGTAATTTTGATACTTCTGACGGTCTATCTGATAAGCCCGAATTCATTGCAACATGGCTTAAAAATATCTTAATTACGAAAATGTGTCCCGAGGCATGTCAGAAAACACCCCCCTCCCGCTTAGGTATTTCTAGCGTCGACGATATTAGTGGACTCGACGAACCGCCACGCCGCATAACGTTGGCATGTGTATCGCGTGCCTGAGAGCTGCGCAGTCTTAAAGATACCTTTAGTTTGTAACTCATAACTTACCATGTTATGATATGCCAGACTACGCAGATATCACAGCTGTGTGAATGTCGTCAGTCGTGTTGCAGGGGGGGATATTTTTGACTGTTATACGGCCGAGAGATGCGTGGCAGATCCTCCAACGCGTGCGAGTTGAGAGTTTTGAGCTTCCTTGGTTGATCCTCAGTAACAGAAGCGAATCCCGGCATGGGCTTCAAAATTCTGTCGAGATGGGAGTTGATAGACCAGTCAAACGGCAAGCGCTTTCATTGACAAAAAGACACAGAAATGTAATTAAAAATGCAGCATGATATGTATTTCTATAATTCTAGTAACAAGTAAGCATGAATCATGAACCTCTAGCACGTCGACGTAATTGCTTGGACTCTGTGCATCAAAAGAGACAAAACTGTATCGCATCTTTTTCAGGTATCCCATTGCAGCGCTGTGCAAGACGCCATTATCTTCCGAAGCAGCTGAATAGTCCGTAGCCGCCACTGGACTTCTTGTGGCACGTCTTGATCTTCGTACGTTGTCGAACTGATCTAGTTGGTGGAGTGGTGCCTCGTGATGTGAGACTTGCGAAACTGTGCTTTGGTACGCCTTTCTTCTCACTGTGCGATTTTCTGCGCGTGGACTGTTTGTGTTCGCTCGGTTTCCGACAACGCGACTTTATGTGGCGTGGGACTGTCGACCGTCGACGACCATCCCGTGATTGCTTCGAGTCCGCTTCCGCAGCTCTCAATTCACGACGTGACTCCGAAGAAGCCTTTCCTTTGGGTGAGGAGACACCAGATTGCAAAGGTGAGACGGTGGGCGATGCAGGGCCGCTCTCAACTCTGTGGCGAGACCGTTTCGCTTGGTGTGTAGACGAAGAAGGCTTATCAATAAATGTCTTACTGCGATGCTGCCTGCTGACAGTCGATTCCCCTTCAAGAGCTGCAGCAATGGTGGCATAACTATAGCCACTGCCATAGCCATTGCCATAGCCATAGCCATAGCTATGGCCATTGCCATAGCCATGGCCTGGTATCGAGGCTAAGCCATAACCTGCGCTTGTATAGTTATATCCGCGCATGATGGCCAGATGATTTGCTCAAGTCTTCGTATATTACTCGATACTCTCTAATTTCGAACCACAGAAACGAATGTCGGGCCCTCGATGGTTTGTCTCTTTCATGACAGTCGTTTTGATGCGATAGGATGGTCTCGATGGCCAGTCGGCTTGGGTCGATTTGGGCAATATTGGCACACAGGACCGGAAAGTAAAAGCTGAAATACAGAGGCTCTGGGTGGGAGCTTGCGTATCACACGTCACATAGCGGTTTGTCTGCTAGTAGGTCGCCGGGTTTGGAGCTGAGCTGAGTTGGGGTTTTTTTTTGGAAGGATTGCGTTTTTGCGAGTAGTCCATCGCAGGAATCAAGTCGTCAGCCTTGGCTAGGTATGAACTAAAGGGCAACGTTGAGTCTGATAGGAGAAGTAGTGCTAGACGTAAAGAAAGTGGCAAAGACTGCTCCTGCACGGCGGCTCGCCATATATATCGTGCGCGGCAGGTGCCCATGGTCGAACCAGGAGTTGGCAATAGGTTGGTAGCGCATGGCTATGCATGGCTCCAGGTCGGCATGTTTTTCATGCTAAAGTCCCATTTCCGCAATATAGCCACTCCGCGATTTCATGACGTCAAATACCAATTCACAACATCGTCAATTAAGTCACTCGGGGAGAGTAAGCGCTCTACCAGATCCACGTCACATACGGCTCAGTGCTATAGCTAGACTTCAATACCACTACGGAAAGTAGTGGCCAAAACTCAACTATACACAAGGGAATTTAAATTTATCTCAAGAAATGTGTGGCCATGAGCCTCAATCATCACGAGATTAGCCTAGAGACCCTTCGTTTTTAGGGCGCAGTTGACATTCTTGCGACACAGCTTAATAACACAGTTTATCTCACGCAAAATGAACGTTGCTTTTCTTTCTGCGACGGGCCTGCTGTCGGTATGATGACTTCTCTGGGTACCACTGCGGTAGCTTTGACGTAGTTGAACCTCGATATACAGTTTCCACTAGGTACTTCACATTCTCCTGTTTATTTCTGCCTCCCCTACTAACTGTAGGATTGCTCCATCACGAACATCTTCTTATCTTCATCTTCATGTCATTATCCCTTGGCATTGGTCCATAAAGGGGTACTCCTCTTCCCTCCTGGGCAAGCAATGGCTCTAGAAACTTGTGTGTGTTGGTATGAATATGCCAACTGATTGGCAACATGCCCCATCGGACGACCTTCACCGTGACAAGATTCGTCATATCACCAAAACCCGTCAAAAAATGTCTGGGGGGTCGACAGTACAAGGTGAGTGGAGCTCTTGATTGCTCGCGGCTTGCAACCCTACACCAACGCCATCAAATTCGATTTTGGCTATATACCGCATGCTTCCGCTCATAACCCCTCCGAGAGCAAAGGATGTTTAGAGAACGGGCATCCCCGTCGATGTTCGATGTCGAAGAGTTTCAGATAAGATACGTCACAGTTCTCTATAATTTGTGCCGGTCAAGTGTATATGGTCTTTGCTGAAAAGGGCAAGATGATGTTCAAATAATGACATTGATGCACCGAGATTATACGCCAGTGGTCAGAGCAAGTTCATGTCGACAGGAGCCAGAGAATATTTTTCTCACGGAATGCATTGTGGAACAGATATCGCCTCTTCTTTGAGCAGCTAACACTATAAAGCCAACCATGGAAAGGGCTTGGTAGGGTCCTCCGATTTCGCCGGCGGCGGCTTGATGGATGTCATGGATTGCTGGATGCCTAGCAACTGCAAAAAGTGTCTTGCAATTCATCGAGCAAGATATGGCCGTTAGTAGTGAGTGACTTCCATTATTGCTGTCAACCTTTGACGACCTGACCAATTGGTAGAGTCGATTCAAGCGCAAGCGCTCCGATGGCATCGCCGATTTCGGCCGAAATAACACACCCGAGACTGTTCAGTCTCGTTTACGCCTTTATCTACTTTCGTGATAACCTCGCGCCGTTGAAGCCATTTATCATCGAGCATATACGTATCCGTATATGGGCTCCTGAAGCTTTGTCTCGGTTCCGTTCTTGGACGATTCCAAGGCGTTCGAAAGGTCTACTCACAGCCCTCCCCAACTGCCGAGCACAAATCAATTGACAAAAGCGCGCATCAAAAGGCGACTTATGCAGCAAGTCGAACAGCCCGGGGGCCTGGCGCGCGAACGCAATGGCTATCCCTGTGCCCGCCAGTTTAAAGTGCAGTGGTTATCGTCAATACGCAGCATTTACAAGATTTAGAATTTATAGCTAGCTTTATTCGCGAGCAGCTAAATCTCTGCTCAAGAGTTTTGAGTTCTGACGAGGCCAAGCACAGATTTTTTCTGACTGGCCCACTCTGGGGAACAGAAAGTTGGTCCAGTCCGTTCGAAAAGCATTGCCGGGTCCTGGCTGAAAGGCCAACTACGCAGATTCAGGGTAGTAATAAAATCCTTGAAATCGCAAGGGTCATCCCTGAGGAGGTCAACATCGCGCTTGTACGATCGGTCCGGCAGAGCAACACTCCATGAGAGCCCGGCAAGTCCAAATGCGAAGCAGATTCAGGCGATGGTGTGGGTGTTGCCACTTGCCGTTCAGCCTAATTATGACCCTGGGCAAGTAAGGCTGGTACTCAAGTTCACCTTTAGGCCAAGTTCACAGACTACGGAAGTCAGCCAGCATGGTACCAACCGAGGATGTGCTTCTGGAATATGTGTCTTATCGAATCCAGATGCGCTGATGAGCCTGGCCAAGTCTCATGCAGTTCACAAGCACCAGAAGAGGACCAGAAAAAAGTGGCGTGAACTTCAAGACTTGCCTTGTTCGGGCACTAGCGCATAGTTAGGAAGATGGTCTTTTAGTCTTGCCTCAATCTGAATCTGGGAAGAACGGTAGATAGGTTTCGCTCGGTATCGAGTGAAATTGTCAATCGCCGTCATCGCCGTCATCGCCGAGCGAAATGCTTCCCCAGGATGCTTTATTTCTACCGCAAGACTCGGCAGATTTGGGGTATTAATAATAATAAATAGACCCCGCTTCATGCGGACGATCCTGTCTGAAGTCCTGGTGTGTGGGCATTATGAAGAGGTAGTTCATAAGGCACAGCTCCCTAGAAGTCCATCGGCGTACAAAGTACGGTGGAACCTCGGGCATGGTTGGTCGCCGGCGCCCTCGCTTAGGACCAATTGTCTTGGCCGTCCGGGGACATTATATGGAGACTGAGAGATGAGGTCCGTCCAGACGAAAGGGAAAAAAACCCCTGGTTGCCACTTGCCACGATACGTCCATCAAGTAAAAAATTCCTGGGTACCAACGGTACCTAGCAAGTGGGACAAGGTGCGAGCCGTTTTTGCCGTATCCGTCGATCCCTTCCCAGGGCCCCATGAAACGCACAGACGGCTTGAGAGTGGATTGAACCCCTGCTCACTACCTAAGTAAGGTAGTCACAGCACACCGTTCTTGCGTGTCTTGCTGCTTGTTTTTCCCTCATTTTACCCTTATTTTGACGGTTGCAGAGTAATCGAGCCCTTGTGAGTCGTCCTGCAGACAACTGCCGCCCGGGACGCCACCGAAGAAGGGGGGAGGCAGGGGTCCGCAGAAGAAGGCGGGCGGTAGTGAGCCGAAGAAGCAAAATTGGTCCTTTTCCACAGAAAAGGGGCCCGTCGAGGTACTTGGTTGGTTTTTTTTGGTGCATTCGTAGCCTGACAGTGCAAGTAAGTAACGAGCTGCCTCCCATCAGATAGCAATAATCTACTGGTATGACCAGCCAATGAGAAAAAGACCCGCTGATTGGCCCATGCAGAATCGCGACTCCATTGAGTGACAATTTCATCTATATGAAAGCGTCGATGATCTATACTACCTTGCCCGCGCCTTACCCACCGTGCCACATTGCCTGCCAACCTGCATCGCTGTTGGCTGCCTCACCGTCAAGAATATAAAATAAAATGGAGGAGTCTCAAAGGTTCCCACGACGGAACCAAAACCCGAAAAGGCCAGTTGTAAAACAACAAAGTCGGCCTCGGATGCCTCCATGCATGGGCTATTCTTGATTGGGGATAGGATCAGCACTTGCCGTTCTTTTTCTCTCTTGGTAACCTTGCCTGGCTCGGGAAGTATTTGGTGTTTTTTTTGGCGCAGGCCCAGACATTCAGTGCCTGAGACTTCGGACCCTCTTCCCCAGAAATAAGTGTCTCACCAAAAAAGGCCTTGCTGTTTCCAGTTCTTCTCGGAAGGACCGGGGGGAGGGGGCAATAGTGTGTGTCGGTTATCATGTTGTCTCTTTCGACATGTTTCCTCCCCGACGGAAAGGTATGCGAGCCACATGACACCTTATGGCATGGGCCGCAGCTCTTCTTCGAGTCTTTTTTCCTTTCCTGCAGCCTGCCCGGCTACTGTGGCCTGTGCGACCGAGTCATCGAGGTGTATCGTGGCGCGCGATGTTGCTAAAGTTCGCACCCGCAGGAAACATCCCAACCCGGCCGCGCAACACACAAAGAACTGAACGAGAAGCCCCTGGCCCATCAGCCTGCCAGCTTGCCAGCTTGGGCGTCGGGTAGGGGGAGGAGGGGGGGGCGCGCGCAGGAGAAGCGGCAGTTCGCTTTGCATCACATGTCCGGCCAGTGATGTAGCAGCCGGATGAAGAGCAGGCTTGCCCCCGAGGCCGATCAGGTCACTCTGTCTCTTTTCAATATGCGTAGCGGGATATGCATCTCGCTTCTTGCCCAATCTTTTTCTGGAAGACGGGGGCCTTTTGGCGCATGGAGGAGTTGCCATCGTGGACAGGAGAACGCCCATCGGCAAGTCTTGGGTCCACCGTATCCTGGGACATTTCGTTGTCTTGGTCCACGGACCATCTTTCTTTCGTAAAAACTCACATATTTGAGAAAGAAGGAGGAGGAGGCAGCAAGATAGACGACAACCTTTGCGAAAGAGGGGAAGATTGGCTTTTATTGCAGTCGTTGTCGGGCAGAAAACAGAGATGTTTTCCAAATACATATAGCCCATCCCCGACTCCACCAAACACCCCAGATTGCCTTCTGCGATTCCTTTCAAACACTCAGCCTCAATCAGACGTTTTAAGTCTACCCTTTTCCTTAGCTGGTTCTCCTCCAGTGTGCCCTTCCTTTATTGATACCCGAACTATATCGTTCCCTTTTCTTGTTCCTGACATAATACGTTTACCAACACCTGCACCAACCAACGTCAGCCCTCGCCCGTTCGTTCTGGTTCTCCCTCACTCACTTTGGCGTCGAAGCCATGCCTTCAACACTTACAGAGGGGCAGCTCCAGGCCATTAGTGCCATTGAGAGAGCTTGCTCCGTCTTTTCGCTCCTCGGCTGTCTTTTTACGATTATTACGTTTTGCTCGTCGAGCGCCTTTCACAAGCCCATCAACCGGCTCGTCTTTTACGCGTCGTTTGGTAACATGATGACCAATGTCGGCACCCTCATGTCGCGAGCCTACCTGCACGATATTCTTTCCGCCGGTTGCCAGTTTCAAGCATTCTTGATTCAGATGTGAGCGAGCCTCTCTTTGGGTCTGCAAACCGAAGAGTCGGGACAAGCCACTAACACGGACTGCGCAGGTTCATGCCGGCTGATGCATACTGGACCTTGGCAATGGCGGTCAATGTCTATCTTACCTTTTACTACAAGTTTGATGCCGTGGCGTTGAGACGAATGGAGATTCCCTACTTGGTGCTTTGCTATGGTGCGCCCATGATCCCGGCCTTTGTCTTCATATTTGTACAAGACCACAACGGCGCGCGTGTCTATGGCAACGCCTTGCTCTGGTGCTGGATCTCGCCAGAATGGGACATTTGGCGCATTGCATCTTTCTATGGCCCAGTATGGTACGCACCATATGCATTCTTAACCACTTTGTCAGCTTCGCAATGCTAATTTGCAAAAGGGTCGTCATCATTGTCACCTTTTTCATATATATTCGCGCCGGGCGCACCATTTATGAGAAGCGCCAGCAGCTGCGTGACTTCCACTCTTCCGACCCCGACCCCCTGTCCGTCAACGGCGAAGCCGGCCACTTCTCAGTGAAAACCACCGAAGTTACCATCACCAGTGAAGCCATCAACACCACCGAGGGGGCTCCCGCACCATTCGGTCGCCACACCGCAATCACCGCACAGCCGAGGATGGTCAGCGACGACAACAACCGCGCGTATTCTATCCATGTCACATCTCACTCCGTAGCGTCTGTGCATTCCGTCGAAGACGTGGAGCTACCTCTCCAGGGTCGCGAGCACGAGGAAGCTCTCAAGACGGCGGCGCCGTTGCCACCCCAGCCGATCAGCAGCTTCAGCACGCGGCCGCAGCCGGTACCGCGTGTGCCACGTGTGCCGAATCCGCACCGCCGCCGCAACCACGAGCTCAACAACGCGGCCTGGTCCTATACTAAGTGCGCCATTCTCTTCTTCACGGCTATTCTCATCACCTGGATCCCGTCGAGCGCCAACCGCGTGTACTCGGTCATCCACCAGAACGAGATCAGCGTCGCCCTCGAGTTTATGAGCGCATTTGTGCTGCCACTCCAGGGCTTCTGGAACGCCGTCATCTACGCCGTCACCTCGTGGGCGGCATGTAAGCACCTGGTGCACGATCTTCGCTACGGGCGCGCCCCCGATGTCACGGAGCTCGTCGGTGGCATGTCATCGTCTGGCGCGGAGCATTCCGAGTATCCGTCAACCTCCCTTTGTGGCGATCACCGCAACAGATACAGTGCGGGCTTCCTGGGCTCGTCCAAGGCGAAGACGCCTGCGAAACCGTTCGACACCGAGAGCGCCACGGAGCTGTCTGCCAGTCGAACGACTTCTGCAGACGGCCTCCGCTGCTAAGAGGCCCGTCACTTTTTCCACTTTTCTTGCTCAAACATTTACTTTACGGCTGTCGATTTTATCTATTCTAATTTCTTGGGAGTTTAAATTTCTTTACATTCTCTCTACGTTATCTGGGGTGGGCGCGCCTCATCCCCTGACACGTCTCCATGTGGATATCCAGAACATTCCCGATGGACTTATTGCGATTCACTTCATGTATATAATTAACTTCTACGGCCCTTTTCTAGACTTGATTCTGTATAACTTATGTATTTAGCAGCAGATCGGCAATGCGAGCAATGTCGGCAAATATCGTACCCCACCACTTTGCATAGGAGGCATCATCAATATCCGAGACTTTTAAGCCACTTGTTAGATTCGCATACTCAGAATAATCAAGGAAACAATGGAGCACCGTCGCTCCACGGGGCCGCTCGTATGCAACAACTAATCCGTACCAGTACGACTTATCGGCCTTATCAGAAAGGTGAGCCCCCTTGCCCACCCCCCGGGCCGGCTCCTGTTGACTAACCCACGTTTTATGTAAGGTAGAGTTAGGTAATATTGAGTTCAACCCCTGGCGGCCTCGGCTCGGATCAGTGGGCAGGGGTCTTGATTCATGGCAGTTGCCAAGTCGTTCGCAGTCATCCGGCGTCGCAATCCAGTTTTACCTTATTCCGGGGCAATGCAAGTGGATTTGTCTCTTGAAATTGCATTGGTATTACCTAAATAAACGTTGCCGCCCATATTCTGCCAACAGCCGTGGCGCAATCGCAGCATCGGGCCGTATTTGTTACACAAAAACTTGCACACGACGGCCAGGTACATGACGGTAATTCGGGCAATGTTCTGGTTTTTTTTATATGTAAATTCGTCATGGTTCGTTACGCTAACTTACTGTTCGCGACAAGATTGACTAACTAACCACTTTCAACCGAAATTCAACATAATCAAACACTTCCGCTGGTTAATGAGATTAGCCTTCCCCGTTTTCTTACAATCGTTGACCCCGTCCACAAAATGCCCTTAACTGGTATTCTGCTCCGTCTTAACAGAGTCAATGATGTGGTACTCCCAAAAAGTACCAAGCTCCCGGCATTCCTTAACAATCTTGGGATCGTCCCACCACCGAGCACCTGCTGGTGTGCAGTATTGACCCCAAACCTCCACCCAAAACATGCGGCCGACCAAGGTGCGCAACTCCGCTTTATCTCGCCGTTCCCGGTACATCCTCTCGATACTGGGATCCGGGTCGTGGTAGTCGCAGCGACGTGCATTTTCTTGCAGGGCAAAGAATTTCACCTTTGTTCGCCTGCTTCCTTTTCCACGAAGACCAGCGTCACCGAGTAGTTTCGGGAATAACCTACTGGGCTCCAAACAGCGTGCTTCCTTCTCGAGATTGGGGAAAAGATGCTCTTCCACCCAAGTCCGGAGCCTGTGACCAAGAGTTTCGGGATACGGTAGCGGATCGATTATTGTCACTTTGAAAGATCCGCTCGGCTTCAAACACTTGTTGACACTGCTCAGGACATTGGGCAATAGGTGGTAAGGGCATCCAGACGCCAAAGAAAAGGAATACACTGTCTGGAATTGCGACGCCGGTACAGGAAAGCTCGTAGCCTCTACTGGAGGCGCTCTGACCAGCTGAATATTGTGCGGCCAGCTGCCTCTTGGGCTCTCCCTAGTGAGATGATACACCTGCGTGCCGGGGTGAGCAGCGCTGAGGTACGTTGCATACGCTTGAATTGTCAGTAAGTCTTTCCTCGAATTGAAAAATGGAATGTAATTACCTTTCGTCTCGTAGAGCAACATGACCAGTGCTATCGGAGGAAGCGGGGTCCAGCGGCAATCCCCGCCGTGGTCTGGATCTGCTATATAACCAAGACCATGGAGAAGAGAAAGCATCCAATGTTGTTTGTGACTCTCTGTCCCAATCTCCTGGCCCTCACCAGGCTCTTCCGTCAAGAGTTGCTTGACTTTCGCCAATATCATCCCACTTGGTGCCCCTGATGCAGATCGAAAACCCTGTGTGGCGCTGACAATGACAGATGCTTCCGTCTTGATCACAGATATTCTTCTAGACTTTTGTGATACTGGTTGATCAGATTTTCTGATCTGTTTCGCGCCGTGCTCTGCCCATTGCGACGGAGTTCGCCATGCCACAGGGTTGTTGATTCCTAATGGGGGCGGCGCAGGCCGGCGCGGCGATCTTGGGGGCGGCGTCGGAATGACTGACGATTCCAGTGCGGTCTCTGAGCGGCCGGCTTGCTCTGGACTTCGGGATTATTAGCACGTGTTCTACACAGCATTTTGGATATTTTACATACAGTCTCGAGGGCAGCTTTGGCGGGGTGACAAGCGGAGCTTTGATCGATGGCATCTGTCCCTCTGCTTCTTTGGACTTGCCAGCAGAATCGGGGTTGTTGAGAGCAACTCGTGGTGCATCTTGTGTTTCGACTCTAGGTGGCAAGTCTCCCAATATTTCGATCAAGGTAGCAATGTTAGGAGGCTCAGCGCCGCTCCCATGAAGAAAAGAGCTGGTCAGGTTCGCAGTGATGGAATCGATACTTCCAAATGACTGTGAGAGACATTCTATAAGATATTAGTCATTTGCTTGTCATGCTTTGAGGAATAGTCTTACCATCAAATGAGGGAAACATGTCTCGATCGCTGGTAGATGAAGGGGGGTCGGGCTCGTCTTTGTTGGGCGAAGTTGGTGCCGTGGTCACCATACCTGAGCTTCTTCGACTCGAGGAGTCGAACGTTTGCGAGAATGGCGAAAGGGTAGATGTAAGGCTTGGGGTTGCTAGCCCAGAGAAGGATGGCGAGCGGTTGGGGTCCTTTCCTTTCAATGTGACTGCATTTCTGCCGCTTCTAGATCGAAAAAAACTGAAAGGCGTCTCGGAGGAAGAGTTGGAAGACGATGTAGTAGCCGAATCTCGTCCCGAGCGGATGCTACTCTTCTCTTTGTCCTGCTTCAGTCGATCCTTTTTGGCGCGATGTTCTCCAACTAACTCCTTGTCTGGGTCGGTCCATACTACATCCCACATCTTCACGGACGCTTGCAGGTGGAGTGTTTAGACGAAAGGTCTTGGTAGAGGCAGCTTTGCCGGGAAAATAGCCAGGATCTTGCCACGGCGTTGCCGTCAATTAGGCGGGGGCATAAGTGTTACAGAAGCGGAAAGGGCTTTTCTTCTGATTAAGCGAAGAGCTGGCTGAAACTGCTTTTTGTGTATTCAAATGTCTTGGCAGAAGTATGATTCGAGAGACTGGTGCAGCAGCTGTTGGTAAGAATAGTTGAGCTCGGAGGGTGGCGAATCAGGGATTCATATGCTCGCGATTCGTCTGCGGAAGAACAACGATGATCTTACTGCCAGGATACACCAGAATCTTGTGTGGGAGATTCCTTGCCGAGTTCGCTTTTGATGAGGTGCGGCGCAGATGATCGCAGTCACAACAGATGCAGCCATTCGGAGGCTTCCACAAATTGTAAGGTTGTGTGGCGTAGCGAGGTGTATTCGGCTGAGATGAATCTGAGGTGCGACGTAATGGAGGAGGCACAAAGAGGTGCGACCTATGGAATTCAGATAATCAAATGTTGTAAGCATTGTATGGCACAGCCAGCTGGCGAACTAAGGGCAAGGCAATGAGCAGGAGCAGATGGTCGCTTCGCAAACGACTTAATTTTATTATTGGCTTTATTTTCTATCTGGGATTTAACTTTTTCGATCCGAATGATACTTGATGGCTCTAGAAGATTTGATGGCTGCTCTTGTTTCCATTCCCGCGAAACACCCGCGCTGCTGAAATCCATCTGACTTGGTTCAGCCACCAAGTGGTCGATGCGGCGCGTTTGCAAACAGAAAGATGGAGACTTGCTCACCTGGTGCCTCTGAGACTTGCAAATAGTCAAGTGTGACTTAATAATGTAATATTGCCCGGGTACTCCTTCGGAACTCGCGTAATGCATCAGCGACCCAGCGCTGCCGCACTGGAGCGAGCGGTGCCGCCGAAGTGTACAGACTCGAGAAAGGACGCTGCTGCTAGGTGATTAATATGCGCTATATGTTTGCTCCCATTGTTCATTGCAATTTCCATATCTTCAACTTTTGGCCGCCTCCGAGTTGTCGCTGAGAACAAATGTTAGACTGCTGTTGCATGTCGAATGACGAGATTGATTTGAGCCACTTGGCCGAGTGTTGTACACATTACGCCGGTGTGTTACGAGATTAGAGGAATAGTAGGTGGTCAGCAAAGAGGCTACCCAAAGCATACCGACACTTCTCTCGTGTTGATGTAGGAAGCCGTCGGGTCATCTCCCAATGTGTTACAAGCGAGCCTCGCACCATAAACATGCAGCTCGCTTGGTTGGCTCCTGAATCCACGGCTGTCCTCCCTGCCACAAGTCTCGCAGCCATATTTCCTTTGGGAACCTCGAGAGCCAAAATCCAAATTGGTTGGAAGTGCTGCGAGAGCAAAACGAATCTGCTGCTCATGCTTGCTCATATCGATGGCTGCGCATCAGACTTGCTTGCATGAACAGATCGTTTAGACTTCACCTCTGCATCCGGGGACGCCAATCGGGCTGATGCGTACCATATAGGTACATGCTCAGGCCAATTATCTAATAAGAATGTAGCGTCACAAGAATGCTTTCACACTACCTACTGTTTGCACCCCGGCAGGCATATTGGCCAGAAACTGCTTCCAGCCAGCGCACAACGGGGGACAGTTTCGGGTGCCCACGGCAAGACGACCAGAGGGGTAGCCTTCCGCTATAATTTTCTTTTTTAGTTAGTCAGGTTTCGGACACCAACAGATATGTTTTTCGATTATTCTGCTCACAAAAGCCTTAGTATGTTCTTTCCATGCCCGTGGCCCTGCAGCGTGCCCAGCTCGACCTGTGGCACAATCTACTATATAAGAAAACAAACGGGCCGGACGTTCTCTTTGCCAGCTGGCAGACTCCCCTTTACCCCGCTTTTCACAGGTGATTTCCTTTGCTATTGACTTTTCCGGCTATGAAAGTCCTGTTTTCCGGGGCGGCTTCGGATCACTTCGTCATCTCACTCATCCATCATCATCGGGTTGTCCGTTTGCACCAGGCATTGACCGCCGAAGCGCGTTGCCTTTTCTTGGCTCCTATTCCATTCCAAAGATTCCCGTACAGTTCTGATAAAGACATCGCACATAAAAATCTTGCAACAGCATCGCTCACGTAGGATAGCGCTGTGGTGTGCATCTCAAAGAACCAGTAGCGGCAACCGCTTCTTTACTATCAAGCAACACTCTAGCAAAAAGTCGCAATCATGTCCCGAACAAGCCACGACGAGTTCGTGGTGGAATCCCAAGAACCTGCTGTTAGACGCTCCAGGCTCTGTGGACTACGCGACTTCTGCGATTTGGCTGACCTATGGATCTCTGCATCGCGCTTTGGTCACTTCTTTCGCCTCGGTGGAAGCGGCCATGTAAGTGCGCTCCAGCCAAAACTTGCAGAAATTCTCATCTAACAATATTCAGCCCCAGGAAATTGCCGCCTCCTCGGCTTTCCGAGAGGTTCGCGCTGGACTGACCACCTTTGCAACCATGGCGTACATAATCGCGGTCAATGTAAGTCTGCCGATCTGTACTCGTGTACGATGCCAGTTCTAACAAGTGGCCAAGGCTTCCATGCTCTCACAAACAGGTGGTACGTGTGAATGCACGTTGGTCGACAAACATCAGTGTGATAGCATTCCCAAGTTCGTGACTTGTAAAGAAGGTGAGCATGACTTTGACACGTCGCGGACTCTTCTGACTTCTTCAGAGGTGCGACGCGACCTGATTACGGCCACGGCTGCTATTGCCGGCATGGCAACCCTCGTCTTCGGTCTACTCACGAATCTTCCGGTGGCAATTGCGTATGTTCGACTGTGCATACTCTATCGCACGACGTCTGCTAACAATCTTTGAGTCCTGGCATGGGCTTGAATGCGTACTTTGCATTTCAGGTTGTGGGTGTAAACGGCAGCGGCCCTATTCCATATCGGACCGCCTTGACTGCTATTTTTATCGAAGGCTTCATTTTCATCCTCCTCGCACTGACTGGCATGCGACAGTGGCTCGTCAAGATTATTCCCGCCACACTCAAAACCGCGACTGGGGTTGGCATCGGGTTTCTTCTTACGGAAGTCGGATTGTCCTACTCTTCTGGCATCGGTGCCATTACGGGAGGGGGTGGTGGCTCGCCGCTCACGTTGGGAGGTTGCCGAAAAGAGTTGCTCGATCCTGCCAGTGGCATGTGCACATCTGGTCATATGTCGAGCCCCAAGGTAAGTACTCACGATTCCTGTGCAACATGCAAGATAAGCTGACATGTGCAGCTTTGGCTTGGTGTCTTCTGCGGTGG
This sequence comes from Beauveria caledonica, assembly GCA_030777785.1. NCBI lineage: Eukaryota > Fungi > Ascomycota > Sordariomycetes > Hypocreales > Cordycipitaceae > Beauveria > Beauveria caledonica. The sequence goes on along the minus strand of JAPFSE010000220.1, from coordinate 12,322 downwards.
TATTTTCACTGCTTTCTTAATGGCATACCGGATCAAGTATGCTCTCGTCATCGGGATCGCCTTGGTTTCTGTCATCTCTTGGCCGTAAGTTCGCCCTTCTACCTGCAAGCCCAACTTCATCTAACAGGGCCAGTCGCAACACTGCTGTTACATACTTTCCCAACACCGAGGAGGGGGACTCGCGCTTCGAGTTTTTCAAGCAAGTCGTAGCTTGGCATCCGCTAGGCCGTGTGGCCAACCAGCTCGAATGGGACATCCAGACGAGCGGCTCGAACTTTGCGCTCGCGCTGTTTACCTTTCTTTACGTGGACATCATCGATGCCACAGCCACGTTGTACTCGATGGTGCGCTTCTGCGGCGTCGTCGACAAGGACGGTGACTTTCCCCGCTCCACCATTGCGTACTGCACCGACGCCGCCTTCATCTCCGTCTCGGCGCTACTTGGCTCGTCTCCCGTTACGGCGTTTATCGAGAGTGGTGCTGGTATTGCAGAGGGCGGGCGCACCGGGCTGACAGCCGTTGTGACAGGCTTATGCTTTATCGTGGCCGTATTCTTTGCGCCAATATTTGCCTCGATCCCGCCTTGGGCCACGGGTTGCACCCTGGTTCTGGTAAGTTGTCAACACTATTCTGATAGAATCTCTCGCTCATTGTCCATAGGTTGGCTGTATGATGATTCGGCAGATAACGCAGATCAACTGGCGTTACATTGGCGACGTGCTGCCCTCGTTTGTCGTCATGACATTTATCCCATTCAGCTACAGCGTGGCATACGGGCTCATTGCGTAAGTCCCCTTGGCCATCAGGAGGCTAGGACACTGCTAACATGTAGGAGCGGCATCTTTGTTTATACAATGCTCAATGGGCTCATCGGTGTCACAGTCTATATCTCTGGCGGCCGCTGCGAGCCTCGTGAGTATGAGCTCAAAGAGTACTGGAGCTGGAAAGGCAGCGGCCAGCCGCCGTGGTTCGTGCGCGCCATCCGACACCACAGCAAGAAGTCAGCTCGGGATGTTTCCACGCCAGCTGGCGTACCGGAGTTTCGCTCGCCACAGCAGGAGCACGTGGTATCCTTTTCGGGCGACTCGCAAGGCCGATCCTCTGCCAAGGGCGAGACTGCGACAGTGGTTGAGCAGCCAATTCTGTCGCGGCCAACCCCAGAGCAGATGACGCGCATGTCTTGAGAGAGGAGCAGTCTCGAGGAGCAGCGTTCGACCAAGGAGGACCCTGCCAAACGGGTACCAAAAAATACGCCGATCCTCTCACGGACACTGTATCAAAAAGTGGCCAATGTTCTCGGTGCTTGCCTGCCACGGTGGTTGAGCAGCCGTGGAGCAGATAAAGTGCATGTCGCGATAAGAAGGGGCAGTGCTGGGGAGCAGCAAAGTGCCTAACTTGTTTAGCATGTATGATGAAAGAATTGGGAACTTTTAGATGACTGAGTATTTGATAAAGATTTGAGGGTATGGAAGCGGAAAATACACGCAATGCTGTAGGAAGATTTACAAGGGCACAACTGAGATAGCTGGGTGCGATGAATGCATAGTCTGGCCTTTGGAAGACGTTGCTCTGCGCAGTGATGAGAGGACAACAGATGGGACTGTTGTCAAAATCAGACCAGAATTCACCTACTCTGGTATTTGTCTTTCTTTTTCTTCGATCGCGTATGCCCTTGTCATTTAGTCCATGTCGACATCCCCATCTCCACCCCTGCCTCGCAACGCCTTCTCCGTCACCCTTCTCCTCTCCAGGCTCCCATTTACCCACGCCTTGATGCCCTCATCGCCGCCCGCGCGCAACCGATCCGTCGCCACCCCCTTGAGTACCTCGCCCGCGAATCCCACAAAGTTATGCCTGCGGAGCGCGTTCTCGAAGCGCCACTCGCGGCGCTTGCGCTCCTCGCGCTCTAACAGCTCGGCATCGCCGAACGCGCGCGCGCGCACGCGCAGGTCGCGGCACATAGCCAACAGGTTGAAGCGAATCTCCGACGCCTCGTAGCGCGCGATGCGGTGCCGCAGCACGTCAACAACGCGCGTGGGGAAGTCGTCGCCGCTGCAGGTACCATGGGAAATGGGCGCGGGCTGCAGGCCGTCGAGCTCGTACAGCTTGCCGTCGACGGACGTGTAGGCGACAAAGTGGAAGGCGTCCTCGGCCTCGGCATGCGGGTCGCGCTGCGTCTCGTCGACAAAGGGGTTGCTACGCGCGAAGCTGTTGTGCGCCTCGCGGATCAGGTCCGAATTGCTGAGCGCCTCGCCACGGAACTCGGGCGGCAGTACCATAGAGAATTCGCGAAAGTCGCGCAGCTTCTCGCCAATGTCGACGTCCTTGTTGCTGCTGCGGCCGGCGTCCAAAGAGGTATCAGCGGTGCAGGTCCCGGTCTGGTTCAGCAGCACGCTAAGCACCGCCTGCGTGGCGCACGCATTCTGTATCGTCTGCGCCGCAAAGAAGAGCTTTTCTGACGCGGCGTGGTCAAAACTACCGTCGAGGGGGCCGTCCGGCGTGGCGTAGGGCTTGTCGGTCGGGTATTTGAAGAGGAAGATAACGCCGTGCACCGGCTGCAGCGCAAGCAGCTCGGCAGGGTCTAGAGTGAGGAGCTCTTCGAACTGGATGTCCTTGACGCCCAGATTCTCTATCAGCGAGGTGAAGACACCCTATGCCCGTATTAGTGTCGCCTCTTGATCTCGTGAAAAGCGATCCTTTGTACCGCATCGGATTCAACTAGTAGCAACGGTCAATGAATTGCATAACGGAGCCGCCACTCGACCTTGAACTGACTTGTATTCCAGCCCCCACTCATGGCCACTGTGGTTGTATATTTGTATCAGGTGAATGCAATCCTGGCACTGAAGGCTAAACGCGCCAATCACGTTAAAATACTTTCTTTTCAGTCGCAAACAGGATCGAGGTGATGTCGAATGCGAGTCGCCTACTGTGAGGTGTGGCACAAGCTCCGTGTTGTGAAGGGCCCACCATCCACCAAACCCGCTAATGAGATAAGCCTTTGACATGTAATACCGATTCTTAGACAAGAAACCGCCTCTACTTTTGCGCTTTGCAGCGGATGAATCTAACTACTGTTCTCTAGGTAGTACAATCAAGCCGTCTGCACCTATGGAAGTAAGAATGTTATGCTATTCCTGACCCCTCCCATATAGTTTCTTTGCCTATTGCAATGCGCCCGCTAATGTGAATTCAAACATAATCAGATACGTATAGTATAATACAAGTGCTTTCCTCAAGAACACATTTACAAGGCAACAAGCGGATCCCTTGCAGGAACTTGTTCACCGTTGTTCTCGAGAGCCGCGTCAGATGCTCCCTGTCGGGAAGACTCCGCCACGACAGCTCCGTGACTGTTTCGTCCATTCTCGGTTGCTTGTCTTTCTGCGTCTCGAGCAACAGCGGTCGCTGCTGCTTCTGCTTCTCGCCTGCGTACCGCTTCTTGTCGAGCCAGCTCTTCTAGGTTGGCAATGTGTCGCTCTGCCACCCCGGGGGCAATGCTGGCCAGGAACAGTAGTCCTGCCCTCTCTAGTCGGCGGAGTTGTTCGGAAAGCCACGGCTGCCTACCGTTGTGATCTGCGACGAGTCTCGCGGCCAGACCGGCGGGATTTGGTTCCATGCCGGGCTGTGCTGCAGGGACTGGCTGCCGTTGATTGGGCCTGTCAAGAGTTGGGAACAGATTTTCAAGGTGACGCATCATAGGCCGCCAAAGATGCTCGCTCATGCCGTTCAAAGCACCAGTGCCCACCACAAAAGTCACAACTGCCGCCGAAATGACGACAAACCATCTAGTCCAACTTGAGTTTGGTCCAACAAACAGCCAGACAAAAAAGCCAAGCCTCGCAATATTCCAGATATGGGGAGCAAGACGCAGAACCACCTGGCCGAGCCCAGCCATTGGGTTACCCCCATGCAAAGGTTGGAGAGCAGGCTGGACCTCGGGTTGGTTCCTTCTACCCTCCAGTGGGACAGCGGGAGGAGGCGCCTGCTCTTGAGCTTCGTCCCGGGGTACATTGGCTCGATCAAAGGTTCGGCGCCTAGGCAGTTCCCGGTAAGGCTCGTGCAGTTCGCCAACAAAGTCAGCAAAGGGATCCTCATAACCTGGAGCGTCGGGGGGGGTTGAAAGCCATTCTCGAACGGTTATCTGCGAGCGAGACGTAGTGATAAGGGGTGCTGGAATGCTGTTTCTCGGCGTATAAAAGTATTCCATGGTTGAGTTGTTGATGAGAACGGCGCGGGGACCTTCGGGGGAAGATAGAAGGTACAGTTCGAGGCCTGGTCGAGTCGATGACCCTTGCTGTGGCACGGATGCCAGATTGAGAAGGCTGGGAGCAGATCTCGGTGGCAAAGAAGCCGCAGATGCTGTGCGCCGCATAGACGCCCCTGTGGCAGACGAGCTTCGGCCAGAGTCTGCATTGCGTACCATGTTTTGAATGTCTGCGACGCTGTACGCCGCGGTTTGGCTGCCGGCTGTTGCTGGATTACGAATCACGGACTCTATCTGGTAGGTTCGGCCATTCGAACCATGTGTTTCGCGGTATATGGTATGTGTAGGTGCCGGGCTGCCCCGGCGGCTGCTTGAATCTCGAGCAGGATCCGCAATCCCGCGCATGCCTACCTGCGCTCTCCCTCTCTGGTTTTGGTTGACGACTCGGCTCATGGCTTCCCGCTGTACCTGGTTGAGCCAGCTCGTGAGTTGTTGGTGCTGCTGCTGGAAAGCAGCCGCGGCGGGCGGCGGAAGCTGCTGGCCGATTGGCGCTGGCGAGGGCATTGTTGGCTGCACTTGTGGCTGGCCAGGTTGAGCAGCCTCTGGGGCGCCAGCGGGTGTCGGGGCTCCACCCAAGCCGTGTCCAAGGTGATTGGGGAAACGCGTTGCTGGTCGCGGGAGCTGATTGCCAGTCGAGGCGTTGTTGGAGAGGGTCGGGGTCGGATTCGGGGCCGGGGGTATTTCGGGATCTCGAAGGACTAGATGCAAAGTATGCTGGTCGGTAGTGCGAGCGGCTTCAGCACCCAGAATATCGAGCAGGGTCGCATCTTCACGTAGAAGAGCCTTGCCGCGATAAATGAGCCGCTGGTTGGAGTCGGCTGGACGCAGGGGAAGAACATCGCGGATCAGGCCCTTCAGCGCCTTGATTGTTGTCGACGCCGGTATAGCCGGAAACTGTAGAGGGCGATTTACCCCGACAGATGGCGAGACGATTTGGAGGTTGATGTTCGTTTGCTCAGAAACGGCATCACTGCTGGCAGTTTGCGAGGCCATGGCTAAAGAAGCCGCGTGGCATGCCGCCTTCGAAGAGTTACACGAGAAGAGAAAGGGGGACAAGCTTTGCGGGCTTTGTATTGATTGCACCGGTTTTAGCAGGAGATGACGGCGGATATCTTAGCTGGTGGCGTAGACAATGCGTATATCAGATGGGCAATGTGCGTGCAAGTTCGAGAAACAATTGATAAAGCTGTGAAAAATGAGTGTGTGCAACGTTGCCAAATAATCAACGTTGGTCGATATCCCGTCGGCGAGATGTGTCAAAAGTTAGGTTAATTACTTACTCTGGACAGCTTGTTAATTCCACCGTGGCTTTGTTGAAACCGGGCTGGGCGATTACAGTGGCCCTTTCCGGTTTAGCGGTTGCACAACACGGCATGGTGACATTTATGTAAGCATAATTGTAATGAGCTGTGCATACCTCGGTCGAGCTATTTACAAGGGGCTGGGATGGTGGTATTGAGGGATGCAAAATTGCTTCATTCTGGCATGCATGCCTTTGCAAGCAGACGTGAATACTTTGCTTTGTCGCCTTAAAACCCAGGTTCTGGCTCCCAACCGCATGCTCCTCCTGCGAGAGCCACTGACAAGTTTGACTTGTCCAGCGTTATTAGTGCAAAGGCAACTTACAGACTGGTGACGTCGAGCCCCAGCAGCGGGAGTAATTGCGCTGCACTAGAAAACCTTCGCCCACTTCTCCCACACGACTGACACCAGCGGAGCTTTCTATGCTCACCCTGACCACGGAAAAACCAAACGCGAAGCTGTGGCTTTGTTTGGTGGCAATGGCAGCGACACTCGGCTTCGGCACGGCGCGCCTTGTAAGGGGCCACGCCCTGAGCCCTCTGCGGCGGCGATGCGCCAACGCGGCTTCGCGACGGCCCTCGACGGCCTCGTTGCGTCCGCGGACGCCCAGCACGGCACGCGACTTTTCGTCGGGCCCCTCGGGCCAGCGCCCTCAGTTCTCCCAAAGACTGGGCGATGCACTACGCAAGACAAAGATTACGTGGTACCATATTCCTGTCGGGCTCGGCGTGGGATTTCTGGGCTTGGTCCAGCTCTACAAGGTCCAGGCGCGGGAGCGGGAGAAGCAAGAAGGCGGCGACAAGCCAAAACCCCGACCAAGAATACAACCAGACGGACCGTGGTGAGTTTCTGCTGAATTTTTCGATACAGAAGCGATGGCTAACATTGAGACCCCAGGCAAGTCCAAGTCATGTCGACTCTACCTCTCAAGGCCATATCTCGCCTCTGGGGCAGGTTCAACGAATTGACCATACCATACTACCTACGTGTGCCTGGATTCAAGCTATATTCTTGGGTCTTCGGAGTCAAGTAAGTTGCATGGCGGCTATACGCGGGAACAAACGCTAATCATCTGTAGTCTTTCTGAAGTTTCCGAGCCCGATCTCCATGTATACCCCAATCTCGCCGCCTTTTTCTACCGTACCCTGAAACCCGGAGCGCGACCTCTCGACCCCGATCCGCAGGTGCTTCTGTCGCCGTCGGACGGCAGGGTCCTCCAGTTTGGACAGATTGACGGCGGCAATATTGAGCAGGTCAAGGGCATGACATACTCGGTCGACGCCCTACTCGGCAAGCACACGCCGAGCCCCAGCACCTCCAGCGCGTCGCCGGTCGGCAGCGGCACCAGCACGCCGCGACAGCGCGCGCACGACTCTGGCGGCGACAACGATGTCATCGGCAGGGATGAGGAGTTTGGCCGCGTCAACGGCATCTCGTACACGCTGCCCGACCTCCTTTCCGGGCAAAAGGACGACGGCGCTGCGACGGCGCAGCAGCAGCAGCAGCAGCATGCTGGCGCCGTCGAGGACCAGTCGACGCAAACTTCGCACTCGGCCGTCTCCGAGGTCCGCGCCGACCTGGCCCTCGGCGAGCGCGCGTGGTACGACGTCCTGCCGCGCGACAAGGCCACGTCGCTGTATTACGCCGTCATCTACCTTGCGCCCGGCGACTACCACCGCTTCCACTCGCCCGCGAACTGGGTCGTCGAGCGGCGGCGGCATTTTGCAGGCGAGCTCTACAGCGTATCGCCGTACCTGCAGCGCACGCTGCCAGGCCTCTTCACACTCAACGAGCGCGTCGTCCTGCTCGGCCGCTGGCGCCACGGTTTCTTCGCTTACGTCCCCGTCGGCGCCACCAACGTCGGCTCCATCCGCGTCAATTTTGACCGCGAGCTCCGCACAAACAGCCTCACCACCGACACTGCCGCCGACCGCGCCGCCGATGAGGCCGCCCGCCGCGGCGAGCCCTATACCGGCTTCGCAGAGGCCACCTACCAGGCTGCCAGCCCCGTCCTCCATGGCCACGCTCTTCGCCGCGGCGAGGAAATGGGCGGTTTCCAGCTCGGCAGCACCATTGTCCTCGTCTTTGAGGCGCCCACAGCCTCGTCCACCGCAGCAGCAGCAGACGGCGCCGAGAGGAAGGGCTGGGAGTGGAAGGTCGAAAAAGGCCAGACCATCAAGATGGGACAGGCGCTAGGTCGTGTGAATGACGAGTATGGAAAAAAATGAATGGCGTGTTGGTATGTCATGTAGACCACGCCGTGTGGCATAAAAGCATCGAAAAGTGATGGAAAGGGAAGCGAGGCTCACGGATGCATTCTGTTTTGGAACACCTGAGCGAGTCCACGCCATTTGTCTCACTTCTGTCTCCGTTTCAACATTGTAGCCAAAAATCATGAAGAACCCATCATTATTACACAGATGACGTGTTGTGTAGAGGCACGCGCACTTCGGGATTGATGAATCATCTTACCACTCAATCTCGCACAGCTAACACGTGGAGGTCTCCTATAATTACCCGACAGAATCTCCCGTCTCCCCCAGACAGCATGCCTCAAATCCAATCCACAGCAAGGAGTAGTCTGTCTGTTCACAAAAGAAACCAAAAAGAGCCAGAACAAATATATGCCCTCCAAAAACTGGATCATTCCAAAATACGGACGCCGATGCCTATGGTACCTCCATAAAATCCCTGACATGCTTTTCTTTTCCCCCCTGATGTGTGAGCCAAATGCTTGCGCAGTACTCTGATTTCTAGAACCCCCGCCCAGGCCAAAAAAAATGTGCTTCATGGAATGGTATTTATGATGTGAAAGAAAGAAAAAAGGCATGTAACAAGCATACGAGAGAAAAGAAAGGGACGCAATACTCTTACACACAAACCGAGAAGCAGCCAGTTTTACCAGGTTTCGGCAATATACTGTCCTGCCTCCTTCTTGAGGTCCCAGAAGTTGCGGGCTTCGTCGCGCTCCAGGTTACCCTTTGACATGGCGACATCGATGAGTGCCTCCTCGACACCTTCGCCCATGCCCTGGGAGCTGCCGCAGACAAAGACGCGCCCATCAACCGAGTTGGCAATGTACCAGACCAAGTCAGCCTGGTTGCGAACCTCTTCCTGGACATATCGTCCTTCGCCACGTCGGCTCTGCACAACACGCTTGACCTCTTCTTCGTGCACACCCCATTCGCCGCTGTAGATCTCGTCGACCAGGGAATCACGGATGCCCTGGAGAACCCAGACCTTGTTGGCGCAGTTGGCCTGCTTGAGGCGGCGCTGAACGAAACCACGAAAGGGAGCGATGCCAACACCAGCGCCAATGAGTAGCATAGGACCATCCGAGTTGAACTCCTTGGCAAGTGGGTTGGCCATAAGTCCCTTGAACATGGGGATGTAAACCTCGGGGTTGAGCTCGCCGGCAGCTTGAGCCTGGAGAAAGCGCCGGGCCTGGCGCTCGAAGAAGCCAGAACCGAGACCAGTTCGAGAACCCTTGCGCCAGTCACTCGTCTCATGAACGGTGACGGCGATTTCAATCAAGCGGTGCTGCTTCTTGTCACGGATTTGATAAGAGTCGTGAGGGTCATTGGAGAGGGAATAGAAGCGGGGCATGAGCTGCTGCAGAACGGACAGAAGCTCATCCAAAGGTGGCTGCGAGCTGGGGAAGGCATGGAGAAGCTGAGACACGGTAACGTGGGGACCCGTGCGGATATCGCAGAATGTACCCTGACCCTGAGCGGAGCAGAGGAACAGAAGGACCTTCTTCTCTACCTCATCAGTGGCGTGCTCGGCAAGAACGCGGAACACATTCTTGGTGGGAGGGTAGGACTGGAGGTCGGTGCACCACTTGAGAACATCGCGACGGGTGGTGACAAGTTCGCGAGGCTTCTCGTCACCCCAGACAGTGGGCCAGCGGCCGGAGGTGGTGGTCATTAGAGTCTGCTTGTCACGGACGAAGTGGGGGACCATGAGACGGTCAAGGACATCGTCGACAACGGCGTCGTCATTGGGGGCAAGAACTCCAATAGCACCGCCGACCTTGAAGTCGTTGGACTCTTCGTCGGGGTAGTTGGTGACATCCAGATCAAAGTGGTATGTGCGCTTCTCAGCGCCATCCCTGGTGAGCTCGCGAGTGGTATGAATCTTGGCAGGGTATACGTGATATGGAGGGTGTGGTTGCACGAATCTGGGGGGTTGAATAGAAGTGTCAAGAGACTTGAAGTTCACGGGCTCCGAGGTGTTTCCGACAGAGGCAATGGAGGAGGCGTCACCATCGGGGCCCATGGAAATGCCCGAGTCTGAAGGGTTGCTAAGAGGGCGGGGAACAGACTTGAATGAGACAACCTTGGCTGGCAGATCGAAAATAGCTGTAAGCGTGGTGGGGATCTCCTCGGGAAACTTGAGACCGAGAGAATTGAAGGCTGCATTGTCGGGCAGGACGAGGGGTTCGTAATCGACGCCGGCAGGACGCTGGCTGCCCATTAAGCAACAGCCGCCACCACAGCAGCGACCTACAAACTCGGCCGTCGTCTCACCGGTGATACGTTGGATGTCGCGGGCGCTCTGCGCAATTAGACGCGTGGAAGCGCGGCGATGTCGCGGCTTCTCGGGGCGAGCTGGTTCCTCGGCATCGTCCGACTCGTCAGAAAAGGTCAGAGACGGGGCAATTGATGGGGCATTGATGGGCTCGCCGGGGACGCAATCGCCAGCAGACGCAATGAGGGCCTTTGCAGCCGCGGTGGCAAGCGGCGACTGGACCATGATGGGCAGTTGTTACAGTCGCAAGCGTTTTGTAATGTGAGTGAGTGTGGCAGACCAGTGGTGTCGTTCACCGGGGTTGTCGAGCAGGCTATTTTTTCCCTGCTGGGATGGTGGGATGGTGTGTGTGGTGGTGGGTGGCGTAAAGTGGGATTTAGACGCGCCTGGGGGCAGCAGGATGGAGCATCAGAAGCCGTTTGCGAAGTAGTTGTAGAATGGCTGCAAAAACCAGTTGGTAGATTGTAGGGAAAGGTCGAGAAGAGTAGACTACAATTATGAGGACGGGAAACCAAGATTTAATGAAGGACAGGTGGTGGTCTGGGAGGTCGTGGAGTGTGTGGGAGGAGGCGGGCGCCGGGAGAAAAGGGAATTTCAACGGAACAGTGCGAGTCGCCGCCGAGGTCGCGTTGGGAAGGAGGAGGCCTACCTGGGCGTTTTGGTGGGCGGCGGAGTGCGCGAGCAAGGGCCGGGGAAGAAGCAAACCTAGAGGACGCATGTGCCTTGCCGGGGAGCCGAGAGGAGCTTGTTGCCCATTTTTGGTGTATGCTCAATGCTATAACCAGCCCCCGGCTACGGAGGCTCCGTGAAGCAGCACAGTGCGAGAAGATGACGATTCGTGGGCCACTAACAAGCAGCAGACACATGAAGACATTCATTACCTCCTATTAGCGGATGCCCCCAAGCCCCAACACCAGAATGTGCTGAAACTGACAGAGGGGCCACCGCCGGGTCTTGGCCTTGCAGAAGCCGGCACTAGCTGGTGGAGAGGAGCATGACCGTGCTGGCAGCTGACTGGTCTTTTTGCAAGTATGATATAATAATGATGATGGAATAACAGCGCTGCGGCGTCCAAGCCAGCCCGTTCATTTGCATTGGTGTCCTCTCTTTTGAAGTATGCAAGTGTGCTCCTCGTCGTGATGCTTCTTGCCCCAAAACTTTCTTCAGCATGTTGTGAGTAACCGATTCACACCACAGCGTGCCATCAAGCCTCACATCCTTTGACTTATCAATCGATCAGTGATAAAATACTACCTAGTATATTCTCTCCGACTTGCGCGCCTGCTCCTGATTATTTAGGGGGCGCAGTCCGTGTTCGTATTGATATATTGGGCTTGGCCCGGAGTTCGCGTCATCCTTGTTCACCCTTCTCTTATCAATCTAGAGTACCTAATGCGCAATACACGCTTGTCTCTCAGAGGCCCAGGCCAGTCTAGTGCTCCACAAACTGCTGGGGACTTTGCTAAGGCGTGCACAGTGCGAGGTCCGCCAGGGCGCTGTGCCAGTAATCAATCTGTCATGATATGCAAAGCATGACCAGGGGCGTGACCCGACTCTGTCTGGCATCTGCTTTGGGGTAATTGTTTTGACGCGCGCAGTGGCAAAGAAAAGTTCATATATATGCGTTTATTGTGCCGTGCACAGCACTCCTTCACTACAAAAAGCAATTTAAATACCAACCCACTTTGAGATGATCCATAACTTGGACACAGTCTCATAAACGCCCGAGCGACGCAATGGCCATTTCTCGCTGATTGATAAGATGGCGCATCCCTTCTTTGTGCTGCCACAATCGGTTTGAAAGGCAGTGGTCAGTCTCGGCTTGTCTCCGTCCCCCCTCCATTCCCCCCCTCCCAACGGTCAGGACAATTCATTTCGGCCGCGCTGCCAACACTCAGGTTACACAGGGCCGGGGCGCCACGTATGCCATTTCCAAAAGATCAGTTTCTTTTCTTTTCTTTTACTTTCCTCAAGTCATGTTCTAGGTGATAGGAGTGAAACATACCAGTATCCCTCATGCCGGGCTCTAAATCAGGATTATACGAAGTCATGCGCTGCAATATAAATACCACTGGTGTCATAATAATTAATATTATGTAGTGTGCCGGAACCGGCCTGGCCCAAGCGGCTGCATGCTTGCTCTCTCGTTGTCGCATTACACGTGCTACACACCTACCACTTCACGAGAGAGGATAAAATATAGTAATAGCTACTATATAAAGT